>LQRL01014010.1:10984-27649 GCA_001703475.1 Hydroides elegans | reverse complement strand
ATCTAACCAATATGCATTTTTATATGTTTTTTTTACAACAATTGAGCATAAAAATGCATCTATAAGCAAACAATATACACATTTAGACTATGTGTCTCTCGAATTATTTGTGTTATCGTCCATGTAGAAGTGAATATTTTGTTCATTTTTGTCAAACTTGCCTTGAAAAAGTCACTTGTTTCCCGCAAAAAGATTTTTTTTTTCTGCTGGAGTTGTTCTGTGTTTAATAGCAAGACTGACGTGAGAAAATGTAGTGTAACCACTTTGACAAGAATTCACGTTAAAATATCTGCTGCTTTTTGCACGAGTTTTCGTAAAGAAAATAGCAAACAGATAAAGGAAACAAATAAAGCAAACAAATAAAGGATTTAATTTTCATTAAAATCAGCTTCAGAGTGTGCCAGAGAACCATAGATATCTCATAAATGATTTATTCGGCAGTTTGTAGTTGCGATGTTTCTTAATATGAAAATATTAAGAATATCTTACTTCAAGTAAAAACAAATAGTTGAAACCCACAGTTTAAATCATTATGACATATATACAGGGAGTAAAAAAGTAAGTTGTATGTGTGCATTACTTTGATATATCATTTTTTCTCACATAAGAGTATGTACCATAATAATGTTTGATCCGTACAAAACTGCTCTGTAAAAATCAACATTTTTCAAAAAATGTAGGAAGTGAGAAAGTATAATTGTATTTCTATGGACAATCTTATATACGGTGTTATTTATTTTTACCTGTACAAACTTTAACTGCATACATCACACCATCAATCGGGGTCTTAACTGTGCTCGAACCTCTTCCATAACACGTATTTTACCATACATGCATTGTCGTGGAGGGATGTAGAGAAACCGCTTTACATCTTTCTTGATGCAGACAATTCTCAAAGCAAAGTTCATATTCGTCATCAGCATACATCCCGAAATACCAATAATCTGCTGGATTGCTTGAACCGTGACCTTCGATTATCAGGTGATCAAGTGCATTATAGTTCCATGTGTAGGCAATAAGGCTGCCATCTGAAAAAATGTTTTATAACAGATGATGAATCTAATATATTTTTCGCTTCAGTACGGTTCAATTTAGTTGACAAAACTCTTTTTATTGTCTGATTAACTCTTCATGATAGCCATATCAATGCACATAACCAATTTTATTTGCGTCCAATGTTTTAATTATAGAAAACATCGTTGTTATAAAACGTTTAAATTGATAGTTTTTTTTATATCAAGGTACATACTAATGGGCTACCATAGCATTTTCACGTTGTGCAGATGCATTTAAATGTTGTTCCAAACATGTTATATTGTTTGACAAGGGTTCGAATAACACTGTCCGATGCTGAAAGATTCGAAAACCATGTGAATAATATGCTAGTCGTATATGTGATCCTGAACATCTTAATTAATGTTTTTATATCAAAATCAAGGTGGTTTTGATAAACCATTCTACCATTCTACAATCAACAACCAAATAGATTACATATCCAAACTCTAGCAAAAAATGGGGATGCTTAATTAATGATACGCTTCAAGATGATATAAAAAAATGAATTATTGAGAATCTGTGTCGACTCACTCACAAATGTCCAGGCAGGGCTCAAGCTAAGATTCATTGACACAATTGAGTATATATATAAGTTCGCATTGATAATGATTGTTTGAATATATCTCGAATATATCCGAATATTTATCGAGCTACACTCATCATTATTTTCATAGAAGATTACATATTCTTCTGTAGATTTTGTGATATGGCATTCGACTATCTCTTTAGCTGAGTTTCGACTGTTAGAAATAATTGAGTAGAAATCGATGGTTATTACAACATCTGGGGATCCAACATTTGACGCTTCATAAACGATGAATAATGAAGGTATAACGAATTACAAATGGTGTATATCTTGGTGTAAAATGTGACTATATGTACTAAGTCATGTTTTTATTTCTTTATTTCTTTATCTCTTATTGTTATTTGATCAATTTATTTAGGATATCGCTTTCCACACGAATTAATATTGGTTTTATGAAACAACTTAACTAAGCTAATTAAACGTTATTCTAATATCGTTATTGACAAACAGTCTAATATTTACTATGAAGCTATTTTTAATGCAACATACTTTATCATGGTAATTGGTACATATAAAGTAATTATCACATTCGCATGTTAAATATTGCTACACAAGGTCATAAAACATACATTAACAATCAACTCATTGGCACAACTTAGACGTGTACACATTGAAAGCATATTGATATAAAACCATCAAATATACCAAAGAGATAATATACTGGTCATAATTTAAATATTTAACCTATTAATTGAACGTCATCATTTTGATTTAAGCACGACATATATCGATATTTATGATGATATGCTTTGATGTCATATTTAATGAGCATTTGAAATTATCTCGGTTTGGTATTAACATAAAAACGAAAACATGCAATCGTTTATCTTGTATCTCAGTAATTTTATAAAAGTGAAATAACAACGACCAAACTATCCACTAATTTAGCCACCCCGATCGTTTTGTGCTGCTTTTACTAATAATGGCGTTGCTCAATTCGCCATACTCTTTATAGCGTCAACGTTTTAATCGAGTAAAGTTTAAAAGAGAAACATAAAATCGCTTCTTTTTAAAATTCTTGGAGAAACTAATAAACATTATATGCAGATACAATTGATTATTTAACAAATATCTGATGACCAAGCTCATAGCATGTAAAAACACTAATTTTGTTATAATATATTAGTTAATAACTAATTATGTTATTGTAATGCATATTCATTTTCATGTTCAATATAAGTGCACAAATACATTTTGATGTAATGATGGCTTTGCTAATACTAAATGAGGGCCATATGAAATTGTTTTACTTAGGTTTATGCCATGTTACTTTACACTATTGATTCACTCGTGTGAGTTTGATCATGCGGGCTGTTGTCATTCTATAGATTTAACAATGAGCGTTTATTCAGACACTTCGTTTTGATTTTGACCAAAAGAAATATCAAACGTTTGCCGTTTTGTAAAACATTGCAGTAAAATGAAAATTCTGAAAAGATTTGACATTTATTTTGATAAGATACACATTAATAAATGAAAAATTCCCATATTAAGATAAATAACATGCATGCATACATAAAACAATCCCTCGTTGATTGTTGAAAAGAAACATATTAATGTGACTATAGTACAACAGTTTATAAACGAAACCATTACACAACACCGTAGTCGAAAATGATGATAAGATAATTTGATAAATTAACTAAACTTGTTTGTTGCAACATAAAGTGTTAAATTCCTTAAATGATACATGTAGAGAATACAATCAAATATATACTTTTTACATTAAGCAAAATCCACATATGATCGTTATACGTAACGAAAATTGGAGTAGGAAAATGTAAAGGAGCTTTTCTTATCAATTATAAATCAAACACTTAAATCTTTCTAACTCTTTTTGATTTTACTTCAACAATATTTTCCATAGATTTGTTCTTCGAGGTTCAACGGTTTTAGATAAAAGTTTAGATAAATGTTCAGCACAAGCTATATCAGGTGTGATAGTAATTAGGCTCTTATTTAAATATTCAAGTTGTTCCTTGAGCCTTGGTCTACTTGAGCCGCTAATTCGCAAAGAGCTTAACTATTGATGTGTAAAACCAGGAAGGTCCTTTTCACATGCGCTGGCTTCTATTTCAATATAATTTCAATATTCAAGGTGTAATGAAAAGAATTGTTGTAGCGCTTAATTAACTGTATGATTAAGGTGGTTACTATCCAGTTTTCCTTCCTCTTCCTGCGTATATGTTTATATTGGAACGATAGGTTTTGATTCAGGATAGTTACCAATCTGAAATATACAATAACACAAAATTATATAGATGTATTTAGTTAATATTTTAAGTAAAGATCAGCACATTTTGACAGTCAATAATTTTGAACAATGGTTCTAAGCATTTCAATTTGAACAAACAATTTGAATATTTCATTTATTTGATATACATTTAATATTACCTTCGCAAACCTTCACTCCAGACACTATGTTATATCCCTCCTGTTTAACCATAAGTGTTTCTGGACCTCTTCCGTAGCAATTATTTGTGTGCCAATGATCGAGAAATAACGTAAAAGCTTCGCAACCTTCTTGGTTGAGGCACATATCAGCGCAGAGTTCGTACTGGTCCTCAGAAAAGTTGCCAAAGTACCAATAGTTTGGTGGGTTGGATGAGCGGGAATGAGAGATGAGGCCATACACTGCATTGTAATGCCATCTATACTCCATTTAACATCGATCTATATCCATACATAAAATAGTATATGTGAATATATGAATAAAGTAATAAAATGGAAATGATTACCTAATTCACATAATTTGCCGGCATACGCCTGTGGGCAGGTGCATGTGAACGAACCTTGTCCGTCCAAGCATGTTCCATTGTTGTGACAGGGACTCGAGAAGCATTCATCCGATGCTATTTTATAGAAATAGCATATTATTTTTCACTGGGTATTGTAAAAAAGAAGCTAACATTAAAAGTAAAAAATGGACAGGAGTTTGAGAAACGTATATCCGACGCTTGATTTCGAACAAATACTTGTTTTTATTGTTATGGTAGATTTCATATTATCAAGGGTATTGAAAATGCATGTTATATTCCATAATGGGTATTTATAATGGCAGAACTTTAGCTTATATTCGAACGGAAAGATTTGTCAGGGTGGCCGAGACCAACTCATACAAGAGGGTAATATACAAAACATTGATCAGTTTTTTAGTAGACATTCAGCAACAGAGCAAAGGAAAACGCATTTTCAAAGTGTTATTGATATTTATGCAGAACCCAATGCAACTTTTAGCTATCATATAAATATCTTATATGGCATTGTGTGCTTACATTGTTTTTGTTTCGGGGATATTACTTAGATTAATCCCATTCCCTCACACGATTTTGTTACTAAATAATCATGTTATTCTTATAGTTTGTTATGAACCATCCAAACCATTTCATAACGAAAAGTTTATAACATTTTATCAATTATATGGGGTTCTTAATTGCTTAATTGTGGACATGACTATATAAATGACATACAATTGTATATATCAATATAGAAATATATAATCGATGCATTTGCATAATGGACAAATTCCTAAGGCACTATTTTAAGTGGTGCAATTCTAAATATTCGTGAATAAGAAAGTACAACAGTTTTCCTAGCATCATTATTAATCATTAAATCTATAATATTAAAATGAATATAGAAACCACAAATATTTATTTAGGATGGTTATTTACAGTTCGTTAAAAGTATATATTATTTGTACTTACTCAAAAATGTCCAACCAGGGCTCCAGCTCAGATTCGCTGATTTGATTGATTGCGAATCAAATAATTCACAGTACATTTGGGCGCTTGAATTTTGACAAACATTGATAGAACTGCAATTTTCTGTATGCTCACATGAAACTATACATTCGAGTTGAGATGCTATTTGTTTTGCCGAGATGCGCTCAACCGGGCTTCTGTAGTTAGACTTGATAGAATAATAGTTGGATGCCATAGATATTGATGAAATGACAGCACTTATTATCCAATGAAACTCATAAAACATTGTGAGTTATTTGTATGTATAATTGCTATGCTTCAGTTTTTTTTCTAGTTTTAAAAGCTTTATTAAATTAGTTTAGTTAATAGATTCACCTTAATAGCTAACATCGCCTGGTCAATGTTAATAATTGTCTTAGTTATACTTTATTTTATAATACATTTGGCATTACCTATCATATGCAAGTATCTACTATGCAATTTACAAATTTTAATCAAATATAAGTTTGCTTGCATGCTAGTTTATGAACCTAACCAATGAAATGTTATTCTAGCAGTCAACACGCACTAAATCATCCGCAAATTGTACTAGGTTAGGTTAGGTTAATGATTGTTTGCCCAGGAGTAATTTTTCAAAAAAAGAATGTAATAGTCCGGACGCTTCATGGCGCTTCTTTAAACATGTATCATATTTGTGCTTAGATGACTATGGTTTCAGACGGCCTGTTTTATAAGTTAGACGATTTTCAAAAGAGTTCTAACGAAGAGTTGCTATGATGATATAAAATTAGTTCATAATTTACAATATTGGTGCACATTATAGACTATTCTGCCATCTTCATTTCGCCTAGTTACGGCATAAAAAGCGGTAAATTTACATAATCATTTCATTATAAATTCTTATAGAATATCGAGTCAAAGCTTTATTGATAATTGTTTCTGATTAATTCAGCTGATATGATAATTTGAATTGCTTTGAAATCTGTCGATACATACAAGACCCAATTATTACAAAGCCTATAGAAAATCGTCACAAAACATAATTCAAACGATGTCGAATGGTTAATCACAATCTGATAAACAAACTACATGCTTTTAACCTCTCTGAGATATAATTCTTCAATAAAAAAAATCAAATCATAAAAGACATCCTTGAAGATGGCTTCAAAATGTAAAGCAAAGCACTGCAATATACTCTGAATTTTTTCATCAAAACGAGATGTTTGAGCCAGATAGATGCAGAACCTGAGCAGAAATCTGAACAATTTGATGTGTATTATTACCGAACTTACAATAATTTATTTTAAAAGACCTTATTCCATTTAACAATGAAGTGTACTTTGGCTTGAATAATTATCCCTTTCCATTTATCATAAATGAAAATAACGAAACGAGTCTTTTTTATATCGAAGCTTATATGTAACTAATAGTATTTACATGCCAGTTGTGTTTTTGCAGGAGAACACTTTTTGCGAGGAACGAATCTGGCAAAACCACTCTTCAAAAAGGTCTATTTACATGTTTCTAGAATATACACGTGGAATTTCCTATGGAATTGCCTGTTTTGACGTATTACATTACCCAAATAGCAAAAATGAGTTTTTCACATCAATTAAAGACATATAGATATATTTTGTTATCAGAAAAATCATGTTTTGACTGCTGTCGCGACCTTATAATTCCTTTAACAAATAGACCATTGCGTTGTTTGCTTTTTCAGCTTATTGAAATGCTGATTCAAAGCGTTAAAAAGTAAAATCAAACATATTTCTGTATGAATATCAACCCTCTTATAAACAATGACTCTGCTGCTTTGAATTTGGTCTAGACATAATTATTCAAACGAACTATTGACAAATAAATGTTGTTTTCTCTTGGTCCAATTATTAATATTATTATTGAGCATACCTTCAAAGTATCGTCAAAGTGATTTTCTGAATGATTATAATACATCTGACATAGCATTTAGGAATTGATTGCTTTGAAAATTGTTGATACATAATACTTTCTTCAAACAGATATGAACCAGGCAATAATAGTCTATCATATTAAAAAATGACAATGCACAAGAAAGGTTCAACCAAAAATGCTTCATCCAAAAAGTGAATTAATGAATTGAACTTATTTTTTCGGGTTTATATTTTTATCAAAAGAGTAATATGTCTATTACCATTTACAATTAAAATAACCGCGAGCATTCAGATAACTATATTCGTAATCAGCAGATATAAAACGGAGATGAATTTCCAAATTAAGGTAACTTACATTTAATTTCCAAATTAAGGTATATTATAGTCAAAAATAACTAATAACGACACTAGAAACACCGAATGATAAATAAGCAAATATTTAAGAGTGTATTCTACCTTAATATACAACAGAAATGATTAAAAAAATATTTAATACCAGTAAAAGAAACATTTTATACAAATATTTGATAACAGGGACAAAGCGAATATATCATGTAAACTCTCTTTAAACGGGCTCTATAAAATAATACAAAGCGACAATAGAACTGGGCATATATTTTTATATTTGCCTTGCAGATTGCATCATGTAAATTGTATTTGATAAATATATCTCATCCGGGATAAGAACCCTACAATAGAGAAGGGTACTTCACGAGTTATAGCTTGTAAAGGTGTTCCCCATTTGGCTTGCATATTTTTATGTAATATTTTTAAGCTTGCAGAAGAGAGGAACACCTTATTTGGTCGTGAAGTCCCCTTCAATAGAGCTTGACTATTTTTATATGTCAACGAATTATACAGATTATATAAACAAAGCAGAGTAGAAAAATCACATGTGTTAAAATAGAGCATGATGAAATCATATTATAAATCCCAATAATATGACACTTTACTCACAAAATAAACTCTTGATATGGTCCTGTTCTTGCCCGGGCAAGGAAACATAAATGAGCTAGTGCTAACTAAGACATGACAGTACGAACAATAAACATTATGTACATAGACATGGACATTTAGGAATCGCATAGTTAGGTTCAACGAATATATTCAACAAAAATATTATTTTCATTATACATGTTCTTTTGTCATTCGAGGAAGATTTTGATAAGAAAATATCGATCGTGTTTACATCTTACAGTCAACAAAGGTTAAGCGCATTATACGTATTTGTTGTTATGGCGACTAGATGAGATATGTAATGTTTAATTTGGTAAACTATATTGGATATGAAGCTCGCGTTATTCTCACTAGACGAGAACAATATGAAATCGTTTTGCATATATGTATGCAATGATGATGTATGCTATCAGTTTACTCGTGTGAACTTGATCATGTGGCTTGTTGTGAGTTAATTTGGTAGATCTTATACTGAACGTTGTTATGCGCTCACGTTAGACATTTTAAAAATCAAAATATGAATAAGATCATGTGTGGAATGTATGTTAAAGAATCACTTGTGACGTTGAAATGCGCATGAAAAGAGAGTTAATGGAAACATTTACAGCATTTATTTTATAAGATTAACATTGATATAACATAACGCCCGTAAAAATAACAAAACATACATTTATTATGCATGTCATTTCAATACAACAAATAATTGCGCTGTTTTTGCGAAACAGTTGAAATGATTGTTGAAGATATCAATGCAACAGCATTATGAATGTTTATAAACGAAATTATTACAAAAACGTCGTCAAAAATAATATTAAGATTATATAATAAATCAATTGATTTTTTTACAATATAAAAAGTGAAATTGCCAACAAGTACATGCATGCTAAAGTGATCCAATTAAAATACGTCTTTAGAATTGATACACATACACGCAATACACATAGAAATATTATAAGTGACTAGAGTGTTGACTATGACTGGATATATACAAAAACAAATATAGCGATACAAATACTTTTATCGATTTATGCTACGTTTAATGTTCTAAATGTTTTTCTTTCTCGGCATTAAGGCTTTCTTTGCTCAGGTAAAAAAACGTTTTTTTTTCTCTGAATGTTACTTAAACAATAGTCATATAGTCTGAGTTCTTTTTAGAACTGATTGGTTTAAGTTAGGATAAAGTTGCATCATTAGATAGATCAGGAGCGAATATGTTGGATTTTCTAGAATATTTCCGAGTTTGTGTCTACAAGTCAATGATGTGACTTAAGGTGGTAACGCAAATCCCCGAACGGGCCAAACTAGTGGTGTGTAAAAACCAAAGGTCCTTTTCAGGTGCAACAGCTTCTAGAGGGATGTGTTCGTTTAAGGGGTTGTGGTTACTATCCTTAAGCTACCACCTTCTTCTTTAAGTCTATCTTCATATTGACATATATAAGGTTGATTCTGAATAGTTACCAATCTGAAATATACAATAACACAACATTATATAAATGTATTTAGTTTAACTGTATTTTAGGAAAATGACAAAAAATAACAGTCAATTATTTAAGACGATTGTTATAAAAAATATCTATAAAAAATCAATATTTCACTAATTTGATATACATTAAATATTACCTTCGCAAACCTTTTCTCCAGACACTATATTATGACCTCCCACTAAAACCATTTGCGTGTTTGGACCTCTTCCGTAGCAATCATTTGTGCGCACATGATCGAGAAATAATGTAAAGGCTTCGCAGCCTTCTTGGTTGAGGCACATGTCAGCGCAGAGTTCGTACTCGTCCTCAGAAAACATACCAAAGTACCAATAGTTTGGTGGGTCGGATGAGCGGGAATGAGAGATGAGTCCATACAGTGCGTTGTAATGCCATCTGTACTCCATGTAGCATTGATCTATATACATACATATAATGATCAATATATATAGATAAATGTATTGTTAAACATGTAAGGGTGTATTAACTTACATAATTAGAGAGCAATTCGTACTGCAAAAAGGGGGTTTCGCCAAAGGTTTCGATAAAATAAATGGTGTTGCGCAAGTAACGAGTCTATATAATCAAATTAATCATATACTCCATATACATAAAACATTTATTGGCTGTGACAGTTAAATTGACTCATAGTACAATATGATTCATCAAGGTATATTTTCATACTTATTTCACATAATTCCCCGATGTATTCCGATCCACAAACACAAGAAAAGAAGTCGATTCCATCTACACAGCTGCCATCATTTTCGCAAGGATTTGAAGCACATTCATCCAATTCTGAGCAAAATATGCAAAAGAAAATATAAACGCAAAAAAAAATATTCAATCGAGTTTTTCTACTTCACTATCATCTATGCACGGTTCTATTTTGACTACAAATATTTACTTGATGAATTAGTGAGTGACATAGCACTACATAATGATCCATCAAGTATACCTGTTTCACATAATTCTCCAGTGAATCCCAATCCACAAACACAAGCAAAAGAGTCGATCCCATCTTCACATCTTCCACCATTTTCGCAAGGATTTGAAGCACATTCATCCAATTCTGAGTAAATAATGTGCCGGAAAAGTAAATTTAAAACGCGGACTTTAACAATAAAATAGTGGTTTGAACAATTAGAATTATTTGCAAAACATTGACATACAGTCATCCAACTTCGAGCAACAAGAATACAAGATTCGATTATATTTAAAGTGAACGTTATCAAATATAACACAAAGTCATTTCTGTTTTGTTTGCTCGGCAAAATTGGCATGGTTTAAAAATCGTGCAAATTACCAAATCGTGCAAATTTTGAAATATTCTTCTATATAAATAACGTAATCAAGACTTATTTTATGAATACAATATAACGAATATTTCAGACCCATTATGCAACAAGCTCTAATTATCAGGGCAGCATTACAAAAAACGCCGAAACAATCTACTACACGTTTATGTATACTGACAAATCAGTCCTTAATAAGGAATTGTGTTACATGGATGTATATTAGAAAAATTATTGATGTATAAATCATTACCCACCATCACACACTTGTCCGGTAAAACCCGTTTTGCATTCGCATGAAAAAGACTCATCTCCAGCTATATACACGCCGTTGTTTTGACATGGATTGGCTGTGTTTCAACATTCGAAATGTGTCAACAGTATTAATATATAATAATTGGATGACAAAACAATGTGAAAGCTAACGTTTGGATGATAAGATGAATAAGTGGGAAACAATAAATAATTCTTAGATGATAAACAATGTGGCAGCTAACGTTTGGATGATTAGATGAAGAAATGGGCAACATTGAATAATGTTAACATGATAAACAGTGAGACAGCTAGCGTTTGGATTATTAGATGAACAAATGAACAACAATTAATAATGTTTAAATTATAAATAATGGGACAGCTAACGTTTGGGTGATTAGAATAACACGTGGGCAACAATATATAGTGTGTAATGATTCAATAAGATAACAAACTAAAAATGATTACCTAATTCACATAATTTGCCGACATACGCCCTCAGGCAATCGCATTCGAACGAACCTGCTCCGTCCAAGCATGTTCCATTGTTTTGACAGGGATTTGAGAAGCATTCATCCGACGCTATATTATAAAAATGGCATATTTTTGGATGCGTTGCAGATGGTTAAATAACATGATAAAATAAGAAGAATTATATATTGCCTTAACGACCAAGCCTAGACTTGGCAGTCTTTATTTAGATGAACAGTAAAAAGTGGGGTTTCACTGTCGAAAACTCCTCGTTTGGTTGAAAATGGCCGCCATTAAAATACAAGAACATCAACCAATAGAATAAATGATAGACACAACCAAATTGACAACAAATCATTACAATATAGAACAAATAATAATCAAACACATAAATTCTTAAAACTGAGTGGTAGGTGGGGATAGCATATATTTTGCACTGAGCATTGTATAAAAGAAGCTTACGAACATCTTACGGACGACCCTTTCTGAGTGAGAATTTACGTTGGGTTATTAAGGATATTATTGGAATTCAGATGTTGAAGTCCTTACTTGGTTGAAAATAGGGCTAACATAAAAGTTTATATGATATGAAAGTGCGCTGGACATTCATACCCAGACGCAGTTATAACTTCAATCACGCCATTATTCAGGCATTTGTCCGACTTTTCCCGTTTATAATAAGCTATTTTATATTTTCGACGCCGACGTCAGGGCGTACAACTATATGATCAGGCAATTTTTAGGAAGTTGTGCCGAGTGGGGTGTTAAGCTTGCTTTGGTGTGAATTGATAAGCAAATTGTTATAAACACGTTTCTTTTTATTTTACTCCAGAAAATTATTACTCTTGTTGCGTTTAAGACACCCCCGCAAGAAATAGACTGGAAAATACCGTTCGGTACGGAATCTCTCAACAAACGCATCTGACAGTGACCTTGTACAATAAACGGGAGGTAATGTGTCTTCTGTTAAATAACTTTAATCATGATTTTCACTAATTTTTCTCTACTCAGGGAGACAAATAGAAATTATTGATGAAGGTTCATATAATAAGTTTCTATTTTACACCTCGAATTTTCAAATCAGTTCGTCTCCTCACTGTTTCTGTTGGAAAATATGCAACAGAGCTATAAAAATCGCATTTGCAAAAGGAATGTAATTGATATATCTATGAAAAAACCTTCTTTAGTTGCAAAATAAAACCTTTTAATAACATTGTTAAAAGATAAAAAGGTGTTCAGATGGCTGGGACATTAGTTGGGTTAATTGCATTCCCTCATAGGATTGTTGTTACTTAATAATCAAGTTATTCTTATATTGTTTGTCTATGATTCATTCGAATCAGTTTCATAACGCAAAGGCTATCACATTTTACCAATTTTATGGGGTTCTATATTTCTAAGTTATGTAGCAGGGGCTTAGAATTTATATCATCAATAAACAATCTTAGATATCTAATCACCGCCTTTTCATAATGGACAAATTCCTATAAGTAACACTTTTAAGTGGTGCAATTATAAATATTAGTGAAAACAGAACTTTATCCGTTTCCCTTGCATCATCATTAATTTCAAAATCGATACACTAATTCATATAACAACCAAAATACCAAAAAATGTTTAAATATAAAAAAAAACATTTCTTTATTTAGGTTATTTACTTATATCTTGTAAATAGTATATGATACGTTGTACTTACTCATAAACGTCCAATCAGGGCTCCAGCTCAGGTTTGCTGATTTGACGGATTGTGAATCGAATAATTCACAATACATTGTGTTGCTTGAATTTTTACCATAATTGATAGAAGTGCAATTTTCTGTATGCTCACAAGAAAATATACATTCCGGTTTTGACCTAACTTGTTTTGCCGACATGCTCTTAACCGGGCTTCTGTGGCTAGGCGTGACAGTATAGGAGTTGCATGCCATTGTTATTGCTACAAATGCAGCACCTAATATCCATTGAAGCTCGTAAAACATCGTTAAACGCTGTTTACTAATATTCGGTTGAATGGCTTTTTATTAAAAGTTCAGTTAAGTTTTATTGCTATCTAAAATGATAATACTCAATCAGTTTTATATTCAAATAAATTTCGCCAATATTTGTTTAGTTGTTTTTCACAATTGTTTTTATCTCAATAATAATAACCACATATGTGGTTATTGAACCGCCATAATTTTTATCGAGCACCAAGTCATTTATGATGTTCGCCTAAAATACAAGAATAGTTTAATTAAATATGTGTCCATTTAGAAACACAATGAATTCAGAGTTAACCCTGTTTATTTAACTATTTTATTATCTGTTTGGCAAAACTTATCATATTCTTGCATGTGCCCAGCAATTTACAATCCATAACTAAATGCAGTCTGTCAGATGCTAGCTAATTTATTTTACTAACCAAGATTATTTTATTTGAAATTAACAGCAGACTTGCTCTTTGGCAATGCTTTATTACTTTACGAAATATTAGTGAGTGTTTGGTGCGGTATGACTTTGAAAAAAACCTTAAGGGCCTGGCCACATTAGAAGCCTTTTCTTGCTCTTATTTCCAAACAAACCTTTCTTCCAATGTATTCGTTATGGGAAGCCAAAACAACGAGCGGTAAGTTAGCTTTAAACCGCTTTTTCAGTTTCACATAAAGAATACATTGGAAGACATGTTTGTAAGGAAATAAAAGCAAGAAACAGCTTCTAATGTGGCCAGGCCCTAATAGTCTGAACGCGTCATAACTCCTCGTAAAAAAACATGTATTAAGTTTGTGCTCATAATCCTTTTTTTTTCAGAAAACTTGTTTTTCAACGATTTCTGATGGAGTTGATATTATGTTGATACGATATGAGTTTTCATAATTTAATATACCAATCACGTTGTTTTAGCGGGCGTTAATGATATTTGAGGCCCGATGTTTTCATTTGAAGCCCGCATTTTATCATTTGAAGCCCGCTACATATCATTTGAGGCCCGAGCTTGCGAGGGACTCAAATGTTATGTGAGGGATTCAAATGATAAAAAAGGGCTTCAAATGTAAACTGAGGGACTCAAAGATCATTAACGCCCGCTAAAACAATGTGATTAATATTATTATTGATTTAAGAGGTACACACATTTGTCCACTTCGACTTAATAAACATGCTATTTTTTTTAATGAATTATACTAACTTTAAATTGACAATATTTCGTGTTCCTCCTTTTATTACATATCTTCTATGAAGAATTATCTATTTAAACACATTAATTTCGCGTATCAGAAGCAGTTACCCACGATAGCTCAGTTAGTTAGAGCGTTGGGTTTTCATGTTTTTGCGTCATTCGCACTTAACAACGTTTGTTTTCATTTTTTCATCATTAATAACTCGTTTATTCTTGGACAAAAACATCTAAAATTTTCAATATAAAAATATTATTATATATTTTGTATAATTTAGTCATATTTTTTACTAGATAATATTAGATAATAACCAAGTGAAACGCCGTTGCAAATAAAAATTATAGCATTTATGGGGAAAGCATATAATTTGAAACAAGCAAGCGGGCCGTTTTCATTTAAAACCCAATTTAGCGGGCTCAAATGTAACATTCGGCCCGCTGTTTTCATTTGAAGCCCACAAACCATTAAAAATAGCCCTGTAAAACAGCGTTAATATACCACAGTGCCTCGCAAATCGATAAAACAATGTGATTACTATTATTATTGATTTAAGAGGTACACACATTTGTCCATTTCGACTTAATAAACACGCTATTTTTTTTAATGAATTATACTAACTTTAAATTGACAATATTTCGTGTTTCTCCTTTTATTACATATCTTCTATGATGAATTATCTATTTAAACACATTAATTTCGCGTATCAAAAGCAGTTACCCACGTTAGCTCAGTTAGTTAGAGCGTTGGGTTTTCATGTTTTTGCGTCATTCGCACTTAACAACGTTTGTTTTCATTTTTTCATCATTAATAACTCGTTTATTCTTGGACAAAAACATCTAAAATTTTAAACATAAAAAGATTATTATATATTTTGTATAATTTAGTCATATATTTTACAAGGGAGCCTATGTGTGTTTTTACCTATGTACAAATGAGACAAAATTTAAAACCCGGATTTTGTAGCAAATTACTTGAAATACGATGTTCCTGTTTTTATCATATTTTAACATGCACAAATATTTTATTTAAAGCCAGAAACCATTGCAATACGATCACTAATTTCTGAGATATTGAGCTTTAGATTTGTCGCATTTGTACATAGCGTCTCATTTGCACATAGGCTCCCTTGTACATATTTCACAATATAAATGTCCTAGTTGAGCTCGATTTGAAACGCATGTAGATTGCTAATTGGCTAAGATCCATGAATCCCAGGTTCGAACCCAAGTAAAGGCACATCGAAAATTGTTTTCCCTGTCTTCATTTATTCTTTTTAACTTGATATACAGTAATTCTGGATTATTATAAACCATATTTTTGGAGTATAACTTCACGATCTATGAAATCGACAAAATAACTAAGATATCTGATGAATTCATCGGTGACAGCTTTTTCCCGATTGCAGTGAGACTTGAGCACAATCATACTCATTTCAATATCGATTTACCTTATACGGGTACTCACTGGCATCTCATTAGCATATTGCATTGTTTTACCAATTATTGATTTTTAAATTATAACTGCTATTTAAAAGTAACAATTCAAGAACACATGTATGGTCTAGTGGTTAAGATGCATGACAGCGAATTTTATTGTTTTGCAACCCAGGTTCGAATCCCATCGATGTCCCTTCTAAATTTTAGATTTGCTTTATGTATTTTGCCACTTATTCTTCAACTTAGAATAGCCATCTTTAATGTAACAGTTAATGTTTATCAAATATTAGATAATAACCAATTGAAACGCCGTTGCAAATAAAAATTATAGCATTTATGGGGAAAGCATATAATTTGAAACAAGA
>LQRL01013987.1:14121-44985 GCA_001703475.1 Hydroides elegans | reverse complement strand
TAAGACGATGCTGCTAATCCCTGTGTGCATTAATGCGAGGAAAGGGGGGTTGAGCAAACAAAACTAAAATGTACCAAAAAGGGCGATTTAAACTGCCGTGGACAATTAACTTATAAAACTGTTATGAACTTTTACTTTTTATACAGCCTCAACCAAATGCATAAGAAGTACAACAACCAAAGCAATTCATTATTTAACAACAGATGGTAGACATAACCAGTGGTCGACTAAAAACACTAATCTTGTACTCTTATAAAAACAACCGCTGCACATGAATTATTGTGATTATTACAGGAACGTTTCTATTTTGTGGGTCAGGCATAATTCAATTACGGGCATTTTCAGGTTTCCATTGACTTCGTTACCTGTTTAACGAGGAGTGTTGTATATAAGCTATAGCGAGATCGATATAATCTATCCTGACACAACGACCTGTACTTCAATCTACAGAAAACAAAGGTATATCGTAAGCAAGCATATTAAGCATTATCATCTAAATAAATTAAAAGTTAGTAACAATCAAATATAAAAGTATCAAATATGTTGATTCTCTCGATAGGATATAAATAAATATTATTTTCTGATTTACAAACTTATTCAAGTGTATTCATTCCGTGATCGCTTTAGGTGAAACAGCACAATGTTGTGATTCAATTTCTGATTACTTAAGTTTCTTCTTATTCTAGCTAATAAATACCTTTTATGCGACGATCGTTACACAACTGCCGTGTATGTGGCTCTTCCTTTTTTACGACGAAACTTTTACCGGCTACCAATTCTCTGTCAGCAAACCACGTTTCACATTTAATTACCATATTATCAATTTAGGTATCGTGCTCTCACGCTTTTTAATCGATCCGTTTTTTCCAGTCCGTGTGATCCAGTCCTTGACACCGTTACCGAACTACATTTCTCCAACATGCCCGCGAAGCAAAATGTATCTCTCTTATGCGCACTCCCTCCGAAACCACAGGAATGCGCTGATCCATTACGATACATCCCACCAATGACGTCATATTTGTTCATGGCGTCGTCACGCGTTGTTATGCAAACCTGAAAGGCATCTGGGATGGCAGGGGGAGGTTTAGGAGGAATGCCTTCGCGGAGGCGTTTCTTATAGGATGAAGCTGCAAGTTTGCATTCGTGGCGATTGTGGGGCCGAGGTCCTGGCATAAAGGTTGTTGAGCTTAATGTGCCACCAATGCCATATTGACTGTCGGTACCGAACAATCTGGCGCTGTGTTCTATAGAAGATAAGGCGTCATCCAAGCCCCAAGAACCATAGGAGCCACCGGTTGATAAGCGAAGAACTCCGTTGCTATACAACGGGTTTAAGGTGGTGGGGTTGATGTTCCGTACTTGTAGGGATGAGTCAAAGGCAATAAGACTCGGGTCTTTTATTTCCTTGGTTGAGCGGATAGTTTTTCCAGGAACGAACTTGCGAAAGTAGCTCTCAGTGTTCGAACGAGTTTGCGGTAAATGGATGTCGGGCAGTTGGACGTTCTCGCTAGTTCGCGGTGGGTGGGATTTAGGATGCGTAAACTTCTCATGCGAATCAGTAGCATTCATTTTATTAACCAAACTATTTTTCACTCTTGCTTCCTCTATAGCTAACTCTCCCGGTGTTTTACTCTTTTCATTCTTCATACAATACCCCCTTGGTGCTCGCACGTATTTACTACCCAGCGGCCCAGGTACAAACGGTCGGGACCTTCGGCGTTTCTGTCTAAACTGATCTTCATCCGCGCTCGCATTACCAATATGCAAATCACTATGTATGCGCTCTGATGTGATATCCGTGTTTTCATTAACATATGCTGTCAGCGGATGTGTCTCATTAACCTTTTTACGCGTGCTCCATGAATAAATACTGAAGAAATCGCTATTCGCAATCGCTGCGGCATCGCGGCCAAGTGAGCGAACGAGCATTCGCCAGTCCAGGCGATGGAAAGTATGAGTCATTGATATTGTACGCATGAGTGTATGAAGGGCCTTTTCAGATTCCCCACCCCCTGCTTTGGCGGCATAGCGTTGAATTTCCTTTTCGATAAGCGACCGGTCGTCTGGGTGTATGACGCTATTTTGGCGAGCGGTGAGACGCGGGTTGAATTGATCATCTCTTGGGTCATCGCGCTCGCCGCGGCTATTTTCGCTATTGGTGGGATTCAATGTGGATTTGAAGTCCATCCATTGCAAGTTTTTCTTCTTTTTGTTTTTGGTGGAAGTTTCAGTTTGGGAGTGGTCATCGGTTGACCCTAATACGACGCTGGGATTCGTTTTGCTTCTGGTTGAGAAGCTTAGTGTTTCGGGGTCCAAAATTGATTTTGTTTTGCTGAGTGTATCCTGTCGCTTGAGCTTTGTTAGTTTCTTGTTCCTTCGCAAAGGTTCCGAAGGGCGCTTATTGTTTTGTGAAGGGCGTTTATCCGGAATATCAAACTCTAGTGTCGCATGAGACGGCGTTATTTCTTTATCATGATTGGGCAATGCATCTTTCCCATGAAACGTCTTATCGCGTTGATATTCCCTCGCCGTTCGCGGTGTAATAGCTATACAAATACTTTTCGTCGATTCTAGCGTATCCATATCAGACGTTTCATCAACTCCGCTATCAAAGGGATAAGTTGGCGACCTTGAATCAGCGTCAGAGGGGCGATGATTTTGGTCACGTGTTTCAATACCTTGCATTGATTGGAGCGCACCCATGTCTATATGCAAAGCGGGAACGCGCACTTGCGGCGCTTGGTTGTTGCACATGCGCGGTTCTTCGCTGGCGGCGGCGGCCATTTTGGACAGGTGCCTGTATAAATGAACAACGATGTTATTTGTTGAAATTCAATAGTTGAAATGGAAGTTTTGCTTTTATTTGTTTTATAGGTAGAACTTCTGATATGTCTGATGCATATGAATTTTTATCTCTCTATTTGAATAATTCACGTATTTGTTATATAATGAATTAACAATTCATCGCATGATTCTAACGATATCCATAATCTGCTGTATAGTTTATGATATATGTGATCATACGTAGTGATCTCCATTTAAACATTATCATCTTTTTTTTAATAGTCAAGTATCCTGTTATGATATTCAAAACACAATTTATTTTTATATGTTATCGTTTTAAAGCAAATAAATAACAATGCATATTTCAATTTTCATGGAGAACAAATTTGTCGTAAATAACTTAATTCAATCGTCTTGCGTGTGTTCCGTTAAACGAATTATTGATAAGTGAACCGAACATTCAATCTGATATATTTATTATGTTCGTGACAAGGTATGGCTTGTGCTCATTACAAACACAACTCATATTTATCTCGGATACACCACACAGTCGTAATTAACGTTTTCTTACTGTAACAATAGTTTTTAATGTTTTACATGTTTCATATCAGGCATTATCCTTGTATTTTGGCTCAATTAAAGTACAACATATATATGACGAAATTATAAATTTATTGTATACTATATCGAATATTTCACAGCATCGTCTTGTTTTTTATTAAGTGCTCATAATGTAAATTAGAACAAACTGGCAGGTTCCGATTTCAATGAAAAACTACGGACCATTAATAGTTAAAGGGGGAACAAGAACTATTTACCAACATAAAGTAGAGTCGCATGCACAAATAAACATATATGAGTATGTTCGAGTGAAAGCGATATGCATATTTACCTTGCGGCATAAAATGTCATCTATACGTTGCAAGACTGTTCAAACAATAACTATACGTTAACGTCACCAGTATATTGTGTGTATATCATACAGGATCATACATCTTGGCATTAAGAAACTTTGTTGATGGCCTGGTCTTCGAGGTTTTATCCAAACCAACCGTAAGTGGCAATGTAACCATAATGAGCAAAACAAGAAAACGCAGCAAAATGCTCGTTGTCTATTTAAAAGTTTGAGGCTTTTTTTAATTTTTATAAGCAATACATTGTACATCATGGTTTGTTGTGGTCGTGTGGTCACGCCCTTATGGTTTTGTCAGCATTAGATACTTGCAATGAAAATTCTTAAACACTATTTGTTAACGTTATGATAATGTTGCATGGTTTTGTGCCGAGAAGGTTCGATATGGACTGTGAAATAACAGGGAGTTTATTATTCCACTACTCTATGTGTATTTCAAACTCGTCAAGTGTTGACAAGAGACATTAATGTGAGGATTCATTTATAATGTAAATGGACATTGAGTATACTCAGTGGTCACCTCATTATAATGATAGTGACACCAGCATAAATAATGGAAATTCTCAATTTGCTATAAGTTTGCGCTCAGCTAATTCGACTATTTATATGATAAGAATTACTGAATCCAGCTCATAATATACCGGTCAATATGTCCCCGGTCATAATGGCCCCGATTTGGCAACATGGGTCAAATTAGTCCCGGTCAAAATGGACACAGTAAAGGAGAACCCGTATGCATTTCAATATAGAACATAAATCAATATTTATTTCCAACCGCTTACATGCTTAATCAGATATTATTTTAAACTAGTAAGAATTTAGAAAATAAATTTTGACATCGCGAATAATAAAATGTATATTCCCATGTTATAACAAGTATTTAGTAATTCATACTTAAGAGTAAAACCTAATCAAAAATAGACTTATTTAAATAACTACATATATTTGGTGATATTCCATATTACTATGCGTACTTTCTTTATTTAACTTTTAAGGTCAAGCCAGATTGTTATAAATACCTCTGCCTTGCATGAAACATGATTATGCGCTTCGGCTGTGACATGATCAATCAATGAAGATGATATAGAAATGTGCTGCTCTAGGAAGATCAATTTTTATATGTGAGTGACATAGAATGGTAAGGACTAGAGCGTAGACGTATTTTATTAGTTGTCTTAGACGATTTTTGTCGCGTCCCTTTTTGCTGAGGCAATTTTGACCGGGAACATTTTGACCTAGGCTGCCCAAATTGGACTAAAACGAAGACGTATTTTATTAGTTGTCTAAGACGATTTTTTTTGCTTCCGCTTCTGCAGAGTTAACCTTTCGATTTCGTCAGGCAAATGAAGACGACAAATTTCAACTAAAAATATTTATCGTGCTTTTTCTTTTAAAGGCATATCATGATATCCTACTCAGAAAGAATTTTCGTGTTCACGTAGTTTTAGACCGGGAAATTAGCAACCTTATCGCAATGTAACTTTAATATGAACATGCCTTTGATATTGTTATACTTTCATATTCAAGACACATGATGTAAAGCATAATCTTTTCCTTAATGTTACCTCTTATAACGATGGTATGTGCCTGTCAATTAAAAACGTTTAATTAACCCATAATAGCTTGAAGCTTATTGGGCTTGCCTTTTTTTTAGTATATCTAATATCCGTTGAGTTTCAAATAATAGTTTATTAGTTATTACACAAAACTAATAAACGTTGACTTTGCATAGTTCTATGATTCTCAAGGTCATCAAAGATCTTAGTTCTCTCCACTTGAGTTTGACTCCGTCTTCAAACATACCATAAACTACGATGAACCAGATGATATTATTAGAGATCTTTCATAAGAGGCGGCGAATAAGACCGCGATGTTTTGTTTGGGAGGGTCTCTAATAATGTCAATGTCATTTAATCTTATCATCACACGAAAAAATCTCCTTAAGATATTAATTGTTTAGGTTTCTATCGACATCAAGCCTTTGATTATGGGTATGTTACAGTATGTAGTTATTTTAAAATATAAATCAATTCTAAGTCTATTATACGTTTTGAAGTTAATTATTTTGTATAACGTTCTTATCTAGAATTAATCATCAAACATACTATGTAGAATATATTTTCTTATAGTCTATGTTGTTCGTAAAGGATATTCGTCTATAATTCAAAGCCTTATGCACAACACACTTGACCAAAAATAGCGAATCGATATATAAATTCAATTGTCACATAACACAGTTAATGTTCCAACTGCGAATATTTTCGTGGCAACATGTGATTGTAATAGGTTTAAGCATGCTAAATCTTGTACCAATTCTAGTTTATATCGAACAACGGATTGCTGAACGATCAGTGGGAAATCTGAGACTTTTGGTGATTCAATAGTTTTATTTTCACGTAATCAGTTGAATTACAGTCTTGCCAAACTTGCCCGCTTCCCATTTACCCTTGCTACCTCAAGACGTAATCTGCTCCCCTTCTAGGCTGTAGCACAATAGTTTTGAATCGCCAAACAGACACACATATATCATATTGTCCTGTATATATATAGTTATGAATTGCGACCCACATCCCAGATCAATACGACGGCATTCTTTCCATCCGCCCGCCTCCTCGTACACACGGATGATGCCTGTGTCGAGTTCCGCTGCATAGAGTTCACCGTCGTGCTCGGCAACTCCGCTGAAGCAGCCCTCGTCGATGCGGTGTCGGTTGTTTCCTGCAACACAAGTGATGTTATCCCTTGATTGTTGTTTCGGATTGTTTCCCTTTAATCTAATGGTATGGGTCAAGAAAATGTATAAACACTGTTTCATATGGTTTCCCATAATACGCCATTTTAATCAATGTTATATATTTGTCCTTGTTGATACTGCACCACTTCTACCCTTCACAACGAGCATTATAGACTTACTGAGCTGTTGTTAAAACCCTTTTGCCTTTTAAAGATTTGTTGACACTCATTATAGCACTCATTTCTCCAGAGCTATCCTATTTTTTTCATTATGTATTACTATGCAATATCAAGCAATAACATGTTATTTTGCCGATTGCGCTTTAACCCATTACATCATGCTATCAATGGATTGTGCTGACGAGGCCAAACAGCCCAAACAAAACAATTGAAACGGGGTGCTCTCATATTTTTGTTTTAAACAGTTTACAAATTTTATAGATTGCGTCATGTAGATCAATCACCTTATATTCTCGCTTGATTTCAATTAAACAGGAATTAAACAGTCTATTATTACCTCATAATATCGCTTGATTTTGATAGAAATGTAAGAGTATATTGTTCAATCTAATAGAATATAGAAGATTCTCCAAATTTATCTTTACATATTGATTGCTAACATATTGAAACCTGGGGTCTATTAATGAATGAGACTCTCTGAGAGCATTTTCAGGGCTTAACCTTAACCGAAATTCGATGGTTGCGCCCGGGCGACTTACTCCAGAAAGTTGGTGGCCCGACCAAAAAGTTAATAGCCCGTTTATTTCAAAGTGATAGTATATCAAGGTTTAATACTTATTTATATTATGAAATTATTAAAATCCATACACAAACCGCAGGGATGCATTTTCTAGCTTGAGCACAACGTTCAGAGAACTGTACGCACCTACAAACGCATGTCCTCTCGACTGATGGCCAGATATTGGTAATGATATTGTCATACACCAAATCGCAATCGCTCGGACTGTCCCATCAATTAAGTATATTATTTTCGATGCGAGCGCCAAAGGCGCGAGCAAAATTTAAAGTCTTGCTAAAAGTTGACCTGTTTTTTTTTCCCAAAAAAAGTACAAAACATGCATTTGTTTCTAAATTAAAGCCCTGCTTTATCATTATTGAAGTCTCTTTTTCCATTATATGAAGTCAAACCGCTTTTGGTTTATATCAGTGCGAAGGTTAACTGAATGAACCTGTTGAGGAACCTGTCGAGTAATTGACAAATTGAAAGTGAAGATTAGAGTTAAGCTGCGGTCACGCAAAACAATATCCTAAATTTTCTTGAACAGAGATATAAATTGCTATGTTTTTATACAAATGTGGCTTTCGCGTGATCGCGGCCTTAGAATATTCAGATTCAAATACTGATTATTTGACATATATATGGCCCCTTTCGGTGAGGGCGGCAAAACAAGTCATCTGACTTTAGACTGTGTTTAATAAATTATTTCATTCGCTGACAATATTTGGACTTATCAAATAAAGTCACTTTTCATTCGTTTGTCATTTTTATTGGCTTATATCCATGCTTTTTCAAACATTAAAATGCCTCTCGCTTAGCAGCTGATATTATCGACTTAGTTTTAAAAGATAAGTATAAAAAATACTATTTTGATGTTCGAGTAAATTTCATTATAGGTGTGGAGAATAAAAAAAATACATTGGATTTTTTTAATGATAAAATATTCGTCGTCATGAAATACTTTTCGTTTAATTTCACTCTGCCTTACATAGCTAATTGACAGTAATACCTAGTTGTTGGATATATTATACGTTAAATAAAAGTGGACTTAATCTTATTTAAGAAAAGTAAAATTGAAGCGAGCTTTTATAAGTTGGTAAACTGTTGCAAACGCTGTTACATAATCATGGCATTGATAACAGTATCAAAATCGTTGCCGTCAAACACTTATACATTTGGTGTATAAGCAAATTTTAGATATTTCAATGGGCTTTGCCTCTCATCAATAAAATTTCATAACCCCGGAGCGGTTATATAAATGTCAATATGATGTTTATATCGTTAATAAAAAATGTGACGTATTTTTGTTTCTTCCTCGCATCATACTATTTAGGGGCATATTCGGTTATTAGATGTGCATTATGATTTTGATTATTTTAATTCTGTTTAGGGAAAAGATAATGTTTTCGATATAAACGAGTTCGATTAATAGCTGTTCATGATTAATTTACGTGATTTGAACATAATGTGTAATGTTTTCATACAGTTTGCGTTAAACGAGTATATTTAAGGGCAATATTCAAATAATGATATGAAAGTTATTTCAGACCCATTTTCGAGGATTTTATTTGCAAAAAATAATATTCAAAGAACACAATAAATCAAGAAGATAAACATAGGCATGGCGCAGTCCATTCCATCGATTATTATAAGTGATAACATGGTTCAAATAAACGTTTATGTAATATTTTTTCCTCATGGAATCTAATAGCAACTTTTACATTACCGACATAATTGATCAGGAATAATTCGCCGATCCCACCACAGCGACGTCTTCATCCGGCGCTGCCACATCCACCACGATGCCCATGACACCGCTGCCACGGTCAGTCTTTGATTTAACCGAAATGTTTAAAAATCAATACCTTCATAGTCAATATGGAATAGCCCATTCGATACCGCCACGGCGACGTCCCCATCAGACAGCGCTGCCACATCCCACACGATGCATATGTCGCCGCTGTCACTTTCCCTCTCTATCTCAATCCAAACTAAAACAATGCATTGACCTGCATAGTCAACCTGGAATAGCCCCTTCCATCCCGCCACGGCGACGTCTCCATCAGCCAGCGCAGCTACATCCCACACGGTGTCCATATCGCCGCTGTCACTTTCCCTCTCTATCTTTATCCCAACTAAAAGAATGCATTTACCTTCGTGGTCCATCACGAATAACCCCTTCGATCCCGCCACGGCGACGTCTCCATCACGCAGCGCTGCCGCATCGTCACTTTTGCCCTTTATCTCGCGCAGTGGCCGCAGCTCAGCGTCGAGCACGGTGATGCCGTTGCAATGGCACTGCCACAGCTCGTTGTTGGGCATCAGTCGCAGGGGGTTAGGGATACTGGGCAGTCTAACTGATTGTTCCTGGCGCACCCACTGCATTCTCGAAATTTGATAAAGATCCAAATCCTGGTAGTTAAAGAGATACATTCTTTTGTTAATGATATTTGATGCCCGCATTTTATCATTTTACGCCCGAGCCTGTTATGTAAGGGGTTCAAATGATAAAAAGGGCTTCAAATGAAAACTGAGGGACTCAAATATCATTAAAGCCCGCTCAAACAATGCGATTACTATTATTTTTAGTATGAGATACACACACATTTTCTCCTTCATAAACGTCACCGTTTCTTGGTTAAACTAATAACTCAATTGTTATATAAACAATGCGTTAATTTTGAATAAAATATGTATATGAATTATACACTTAACCAACATAAATATAAACGAAACAAATGAATATGACAAAAACGCATTCATGGCGTTACCTCCAATAATATGATATAGTGAGGTTTTGTCTTTCTTGTTCAATTATTAAATGATTGCTTCATTGATTTATGTTTTATGATGCGTTTTGTCGTGTACTTTTGATTTTAGATTATCATATTTAATGTTAAAGTTTAGTGCTGAGCTAATTAACATAATTTACTGTCAAATTCGCCTTTGAATAGTAAAACCATAGCAATTTTAAGGGTTGAAGTATGTTTTGAAACCATTTCACATGCCGTTATCATTTGAAACGCAATTTAGCGGGCTGTTTTTACATTTGAAGCCCGTTATTTCTAACAACAGGGCATAAATGTCATTTGAAGCCCGAAAACCGTTGAAAATCGCCCTGTAAAACAGGGCCCGTTGATATACTGCAGTGCCTCGCAAATCAATACTAATAAAGAAGCGAGCCGATAAAGTATTTATATGAACAATACTGCCATGTTTATTTTCGATTGCAGTACAACGATATTCAAGCAAAATTAATTATTAAAAAATTGTTGAATTTATATTTGAAACACATCAATGATTTTTTTCTCAAGTTTTCTCTCTTCTCCGTCTAATATGTGTCTTAATTCGTCTAGCTAAACTTACCATAGAATTACTAGACATAAACTATAAAACAATAACATTTATTTACTTAATAAGTAATGCAGGGATAGTCATAGTTTACAGAAAAAAATATCATATACAAATATTATATAATGTGAATTCGTTACCTGCT
Organism: Hydroides elegans; assembly: GCA_001703475.1. NCBI lineage: Eukaryota > Metazoa > Annelida > Polychaeta > Sabellida > Serpulidae > Hydroides > Hydroides elegans. The sequence continues at coordinate 34,320 of LQRL01013987.1, read as the reverse complement.
TCGCAGACTTCGCAGAAAAAATTATTTTTATTGTTATACTGATGCACAACTCAGGTCAGTATTTAACAGATGGGTCAATATTTTAGAATATAGCACCAGTTTTGCAAATAACAATCTAATTCCCTACAATTTAATAAATGTCAGTGATGTTAGTGATGACAAAGAAGATGATATAATTTTTTTTATATCTACTTATTCTATTGAATTTCTAGCAAATATATATCAAATTGTGATGAATGGTAAATAAAATTTGTATTGATATAGCTATTCGATATCCTTCTGACCTATTTAATTTTGAAAAAAATAACATTTTGACAAAAGCTTACAGGAAACGTCAGAGCAATAAATATGTTGAAATTTACCATCAAATAATTCATAAAAGTTAAGTTTTGTTGTACAAACCCCTTTTATATACACATTTGAATGCATGATTTTAAGATAGAATATTACTGAAATTGTAATGAATAAAGTCATATACCGAAACACGATTAGATGATTATTGGTTATCACGTAGTAGTATATATTTTATCTTCAAGCCATTTGTTTATCCGTCCAAAAGAATGCTACTGTATTATTAACCCATGTTGGATCATGTTAAAGTTATAGTTACTATAGTTACTTATACAAATAATTTCAATGAATTCACAGTTCATATGGGGTTGAATTGTATATAGTAGTTCATGTTAATCAAAAAACGAACCCTACTAGTTATATTGAATAATAAATAATATCACTCTAATAACGAAAAATGTGGATGAGTTGAATCATACAGTACTTTGACATATCATTTGGTATACTATTGTGTAAAATGATTTCGTTAAACAATTCTAGTTGCAGATTTTTATTATTTTTCATTTTCAGGTGCGGTGCATATCTTTATAATTTTATAAAATACTAGAAAATAAAAGTATGATAAGATAGTTGTGCTTATGAGTTGTTAGGTCGAAACAACGTGGTAAGATACCATATAAAGTATAGCGTTTGCAAACAAAACCAATAAATAGCGTATTTTTTGAATGAACAATTACTTTATTTTTGTAAACATGATATACGTTATTCCTTTGTGTTACTATAAAGTCACAGACATATAATTCGTGATGTTTAGCATGTATTCAAAATCTGGATAATGTCATTTTTTGTAATTGTGTTCGGATATTTGAAAATGAAAAAAGAAATGTAAATTTCATAAGGTTGCAGGGAAATATATAATATATATATAGTATATTGAATTTATTCTATAGTTTTGTTCCAATATTCCAATACTCATAGTATATATGACATTTTGTGGGCTTGAGACACTAGCCTGAATAACCTCCACAAAAACAATCAAAACAATTTCGCGTCTTGACTGTCAGTGTGACTCTGCTCAATCACACAATTTCCTATTATAAGATGGAATGAAGTTAGTGGTATTCTTTCTTAAGTTTAATTTATGATATTGGCTGATCATTTTAGATTTTCCATATTACCGCCCGTAAGATCGAGGTTCACCTTTCTAGGAAAATGAACATTTTGAAAGTCACTAATAATCTCTAAATAATGTCACAATTTGTCGCAACTAATAAACTCTAAATTATGCCGCAATATCTATAGAAATACCAAATTATGATATGTTGTTAGTAATAGAATTTGATGAATTTATAAATTTGACTACAGGAATGACGAGTTTTGATGTATCAGAAGATTACGATAGTAGGTTAATTATAAACAACCTCTTTATAATATCTTTTTTATTTTTTGTCCACAAATATTCGAAGTAATTATACAATTCTATAAATGGATTGATTCCTTAAATAGAAATATATATAAATATATATAGTTGATTGAATCACGATTACACTCTTCTGTTCCCTTGCTCAATGAGTATTTGCAAAATCATTGTAGGCAACGCCAATAATCAGTTAAAAACTTTTATTAGCAGATGTGCTCAACTGCATTTGAGAGATAATGTTTTCCTGGCTATGATTATCATATAAATCTATTTCAAATGAGGCCCTAAACTATCCAATATCTTTTATATGTATACGCGTATTCAACATTTTAAGACTCGAGCATTTTGAACTTTATTCAGTCAATGCATTATCCTCGTTTACGAGATATATTTTATTGTCATATACTTTCACTTTAGCCATCAACCTATCTTAATGAATTATTTTGTTCACATTGATAATCCAGATTTTGGCCGTAATATAAATAAAAATGATCATCGCGATTTAGTAAACATTTTATATGAGGTTTGCAGATTTGAAGATGATTTATCAATATAGTCTTGTTTGGGTTGTTTTAGTGTAATTTAATGTTATTTTATAATTTAATTGCATGTATACACAAGAATACCTCAGATGTTGCCGTTTGAAGTTCAGGTTCAGGAGCATCCACTATGTCATCGTCAGTTTTTTCATGTTCGTCCTCATCGCTCTATAACAAAACGCAACACCTTTTGAGCAACAAATATGAGGTGTGCCTGCACGCAGATCTATCAAAAACTTGTATTTTATTGATTAAACTTGCATTTAATGAAATGCACACATAAGCCTAATTTGTGAGTATATTTTACCATGTTTTTGTTATAACTATCCTCTTATAACCAATGTATATGTGTAACGACATTTTGATGTTATTAACAATGCTATATGCATTTGAATAGTATTCATACTGAACAAGTGGTCAATAATCATAGTATATATGAACTGAAATATACATTTCCCAATTTGATAACCAAAACATAAAGGGGTAAATGTGTTAGAAGCATTACATGTAAAATTAAGATCAGGCTTATCACTATTTCGTTCATTTATTTGCATGGCTTGTGTAAGGGGCAACATTTGCATTTGCCACTTTATTTTTGTCATTTTGTCTTATTAAACATATATAAAATATTACCTTTACTGTGGTGATTACATGTAATTCTGGCTCGGGAGCGATAATTTTGATGTCATCTGTGAGTCCCATTTCTCCATCCACTTGGATTTCTATATCCATCTTCGGAATTTCCACTTCGATAGTTTGTGAGGCAACTTCGATTGTTTTTTGTTGCAAATTTGATATTTCTTTTTGTGCATTTTCGCTTGGCATATCCTCATTTTCATGTTTTTCAATGGAATCATTCATCTTTCTGAGTTCATCGTGAATTTTCTTAAGAATGTTTTTAATATCCGTCAGTATTTTCTCTATCTGACCCTCGCGCTTACGGAAAGACCCTGCAGCTTTACGTTTAAGGCCTCGGTAATGAACTTTCAACTCTTTAAGTCGTTTATCATACATTGACGAGAGTAGATCCATTTGTTTTTGTTCTTCCTCCCACAACTCCTTTACAGATTCGTCTAACAATTTAACATGCTCAAGACAATCCTCTTCCTTCTTTTTCATAGTAACGTTGTACTCTGCAATGGCGGCTTTTCTCATATCCTTTATAACCGATCGAAACATCGGGACCTTTTGATAAACCTTTTTACAGTTCTGCGAAAAGCAAACTATCTTGTTATCCCTCAGTTTGCCTTTTCGGGTACAGAATGGACATAGTTTGTGTTTGCATCGTAAATCAACATACTCGAACATAATATCATTACATTTGCTACAACGGATTCCGGACGGAATATTTGAAGATGCCATTATTGATTCATCGGATATATGGATTGCAAAAAAATGGCACGAAATCAATTTTTACAATTGTGTTTACATGCTTCAACAGTTTAATGAGAACCAATTTAGTTATGTATTTTAAGGTGTATCCATGACTCTTCATTGATTTTAGCTCATTCACCAAAACAAATGAAAAATAGCTGAACATCCTAAATGTTTTTGAAAAAATACATTTTTCACTTATTTATTTCTTAACATTGGTCTTTAGAAGCGGATCAGTGCTTATTCTGAGTAAATGAACCGCTAAATTGAACATGGATTTAGCACGAACACATATGACAACTAGGGATTGAGTCAGTGCATTCATAATACACACAATGGCACATGTACACTTGGCAGTAGGATCATTTTATCAAAGCAATAATGAGTAGCTTATCTCCAAATACATATTGAAGCCAAAGGCATAAAAGGCATGATCTCCCTCACGCGTTGCTGTATTGGCATTTGTGTTATTCTGTAGAAGCAATACAAGAAGATTATACATATAAAGCAATTATGATAAGAGAGCAATTCACGTAATCCAGTTATTTCAATGATAAACCGAGCTACTCAGGTTTAGTTATGAGAGAATGACTTGAATAATAACGGAATGATGTGTCAGAATGTAGACCTAAATGATCCTAGGCCAGAGAGGAGAGATCATTGCACTGACATACTGCGGAATATTTCAAGGCTTCATAAATGTATGCATAATAGTTTCTGCTCAATGTCAAATGATTCATATGCAGAAATGTGCGAGCATTTCAGACACTAAATGACAGCAAACAGAATAAATAGAAATGTGTTCTTGAATTTTAATAAAACGAATTTCAATTTTTTGAATTTGAATTCTATTCCAATATAGTATCATTATAACAAGCATTTACTATTTTTTAAATATAATTAAGATATACATTTAATTCAACCATTAATTTGTATTATAAGCAAATAAAATCAGCATTATTTCCTAATATTTATATTAAAATTCATAAAAATCATGCATACAACGACTCAATTGTTTTAATTGGTTTTCCTATGGATTTGTGTCACCGACCAAATGGCATTAGCGTTGAAATAATTGTTTTTAGTAGTTTGATATTACACGCCAGGTACAATGTCCAAATATAATCATTTCAAAGCGTTTTATTGAGTACTTAGTTTAATGTGAAATTGTAGCATATACTCACCCCACCACGATTTGCGTATTTATGTACTCGATTAGTTCTCAGCAGTTTACACACTGATTCTGTGTTTGGCGTGTAAAACATATTTATTCTTAATTTTACTATGTAATAATATGCGCGAAGTACATGAATGATCATACGAGTCATGCGGTAAAACTCTATTAGGGTGATAATAGCACAACCTTCTCGATGATCTCAGATGTGACATATCTCAGTTATCTTATACATAAATATTAGCCAATGCAGTGAGGTTCAAACTGGCATAAACGAGCCAGGCTAAGTTTTATATATATTGCCTAACATCCGTTAAACATTACGCTGCAACGAAACAAAATAAAACTTTTCAACAGCTTGGTTCCAGATGTTTGAATATATAGCACATGAACAATTGTTACACACCTAGGCATTCAAGCTTTGTCTGCAAAATGAACACCAGCCACCAACCGAGAAAAAATATGCTCGGCCAACTAGATTGAAATAATTTAAATAACGAATTATATTCTATATTGCCATAAACTATATTAATAAGGTGTTACTATTCATTTACAATTAACACATTTATCTCAGTAATAATGATACAACGAAAGCATATTTTTGACGCATTGAAAATTAACTCAGCGAAAGTATTTAAGTAAGAAAATTAGAACTAGAAACATATTTGTTCAACACATTAAGCGAGTTTTCAGATGAATGAATATGGATAAAGAAATCTAACTAGCTTAAAATAATAAGCTACACAGAAAGTATGTTGATGATCTATTTAGAATGAATTCTATGTCATTGGAACATATTTGTTATGATATAAATATGGTTTGCCAATGAAACAGGAATGATTAAGGGCGGTTTTGAAGACATGTTCAACACATTTTCGAAAAAAAATGTTTGAAAAAAAACGCAACATACGTTTAACTTAATAAGCGAAGCAAAGCTAAAAAATGCATGGCTCAGTCCTTTCCATAGATAATATATAATACTCATTGTAAGTAATAACATTGCCTACACCAACTTTCATGTAATGCAATGTTGTTGTTCATGTTTCTATATATCAAATTTTATTCTACCGTTCTAGCTAATCATGAACAGCCCATATTTACTGCGACTGCGACATCTCCCCATAAAGCGCCCATTTTGTCGCTGCCATTATATCTCTTCAATGCGAACAACTCCTGAAGCTCAGCCTCGAGAACTTTGATGCAGCCATTATGACACACCCACACCTCATAATTGAGCAGCGGTTGTAGGCCACAAGGATCTGAAGGCAGCATCAATGAGTGATCCTGGTGCACCCGCTACTTAAACGAAATCTTTTCAAAGGCTAGGTGCTGCTCATGAATATACGAAAAAGATGTTTAGGGCCGTCCTTTGTCTTGACGTTGCCATAGCGAATCACTTAAATAAAAGTGAACGTATAAATCAGTTTGATTCGATATATGTATATATATCTAAGAGGTACACTACATGCATATATTTTCTAAATTAACTGCTTTTAGCACTCAAGACCCACAGGTATGGAAAAGGGGTCATCATATTTCATAAATTGATTTAAAAGAAATCATCAAACGCATCTGAAGCATGTCATTTTCTGTTAACTTAAACCGAAAGCAGTGTTGTTCATGCGTGTGCCTGAACATCGGAAATTGTAAATAGAGATTTGCATGCTAACATATGTATACCAACTAAGATTGGAATATGTGTTGACCATTTTATCTAGAAGTTGAAGTCGAAAAGGATTATCGCTCTTATAGTTGTTCTGTAAATATTTTTGTTTGATGAAAAAGGGTTTAAGGTTATCACTGCTCATCTAATTACATTTAAAAATAGAATATGATGCTTTTCATATTGCCGAAAAATGACTGTTTGAATACAATCACAACCATGGATGCACGATCTTTCGCTTTATAAAAAACGACAACGACTGATCAAACTCTACGTAAAACTATATGAATTTTCAATTATTAAGAAGATAATTATCAAAGTTTTAATGCCGAACATAACACAACATATAAAATATACATAAGAAAACTAGATTAAGATGTTGAGATGTATAATTTGATGCAACAATGTCACTTCATTATTATTTTCATTATGATTCTTTGAGAATCGATAGGGTGATTCATGTTTCAACATTATAAGAAACCAGCACTTATTAACAACTACAAATATATGACAAGTCCATGGTGCAATTACTATCTGGGATCCGTCAGCAAATACTACATATCAAAACAAAGGAAATGGCAGCATTGAAAAAAGAAAAGATTTAAACAATAGATTATATTGATATTGATATATTGTTCGTGCTTCAAATAGTTGTGTTATTATTCAATATATTAATAGAGAACGTTTTTTTTATTTTTATTTGCTTTTCTAAAACAAACTTTTCACAGATTACAAAGTACGCCACGTCACATTATTGCTAACACGTAAACACTTTCACATTCACGCTATATTCAAACTCACGAAAAATCAGAACAGCACAGAACATTAAATACACTCTCCAAAAATAGTCAAGCCCCCCTCTAGTGTTTACCACTTACCTATGCAGTAGTACACATATTATTTTTTTTTGCATTGATAAACCAATCGCTTCATTTTTTTCTCGTTCTGAATATTGTCGACCGATGTGTTAAATGTATCCATGCCTGATTTTGTTGCGATTGGATTTGTTTTAGAGGGTAAATTCACAATGCAATTGGAGGTGCCATACCTGCCATTTGATGTTTATGGCAAACGGGTATGCCGCATTTGCTTAAAAATAACGGCTTGAACTTATCCATTTGTAACGAAATGGTTTTATGGAGATACTTTACATATTGGCGTACCGAGTAACACAACCAAATGTAAATCAATTAAATTTTCAATGCGTATCAGAGCAATTTAAGGAGTAATCTTCTGTTAACTCTACCTTGTTTTGGGGTCAAACGAGTTGGACTATGAAATTGCACGGACAGAATCTCGCCTATGTGGATGGATAGTGAATGCTGAACTTTCCCAAATTAAATGATATCAAAACCGAGTTTCTGATTATTAAGCGTTCATTAAGGGCCATAAATGTAGGTGTAATTGTCGATAGCTTTATGTCTATGGAACAGTTTGTAAATGCCAAATGTAAGTCAGCAATGTATAGCCTCCGATGCATTGGAAAAATACGTAAATGTCTAAATGTTGATAACACGCGTACACTTGTTCAATAATTGGTTATCTCTAAGTTAGACTATGCAAACAGTGCACTCTTTGGTGTAAAATGCAAACTTCTAAACAAAACTACAAATGGTTCGAAACTGGCAGGTAGCTTCGAAACTGAAGCAATATGCTCATAGTTCCACGCAGTTCATCAAAAACCGGGGATCAGTGTTTTGTAATGTTTGCGCCTAGGTTGTGGAATGCTTTGCCTGTCTCATTACGAACACTTTCTAGTCTACGTGTGTTTAAAACTAGTCTTTAAACGCATTTATTTTTAGAATATTATAGTTCATAACTGTATTAAGTATTGTTTTATCACAGTATTACTATTCTATCATATTACAGTTAAATGCTGATTTTAAAATAGTAATAGCCTGCTTTTGAAATAAGTATAATGTTTGTAGCGCATAGAACATTCAATAGAATATGCGCGTTACAAGTGTATTCAAATAAAACAAAATGGTAAAATCTGGAGGGGGCGGCCTTTTTTGGACAGTTTATGTGGCGCAGCACCTTGTCTTACTTAAACGTTACATGATAATAATCAGAATTATCAAAATATTTTTTCAATATATTCTTTATATCATGTAGAGTGATAACACAATAGTAAATTAATATGAATTAATGCTATACTGTACACTTTCATTTACTAAAGAGATGTGAGCCGACCATTTAGATTCACAATTGCTCACTTTTACAAATTGTCTATCACTCAGAATTTTAAGATTTATTTCCCTTATGAGGTTTTTTTTCAATATGAAAGCGCATTTACAACGTTTTAATTCAAGTAAGTATTGCTTTACAATTACAATTAAACTATTTTCTATTTATTTGTTATTTGATTTATTATCTACCCCAAGTAACAATTTGATCGAGCATATATTTTTGGCCCAAATTTTGTAAGGGTCAAGAATAGTGAATATAGTCTGAATTTGCCACTTTTGTCTAGGGGCGTTCAATTAAAGCAAGTTTAATATCGTTGTTTGTATTGCCAAAGTGTACAGTCGGATTTTGGATGATTTTATATTAAAAAAGTAAGTTCATATAGATAGAGAAATATCCAAATTAGTAAACACTAAAAGCTCGCCATGAAAAAATGTGTACAAGTACATTTAAAATAGAAAAAAAAGAGAAAAATATATGACACTTGTAAAACCTTATAGAGACTCACAAAATATATATCATTTTGCCTCAAAACCTTAATACATTCAATATGCTTTCGTCCTTATTTTTTTGAAATGTACTTATTATTATGTTATTTTACCCAGTTATAAAAATCGGCTTCAACTATAGCAAATTTGCATTCTATCAATGTAAGTCAATGTATATTAAACATGTGTAAATACATGTTTCTTTGACAGCATGCTTAAACGTATTTTTAAGTTTTGGTAGCATGGTTAAGATCACCCAGTTTGTGCTTTTAATAAAAATCATAGGGAAACTAATCGTTTCGCCGAAATTGCTTGGCTTTTAAATGTATATTATACAAAATTATACATGTGCTTCTGTTACCATCATTGAAAAAAGAGTTAGAATACACAGTAAGAAATAGTAAACCAAAAGGAAGTGATTCGTCCCTATTACAAAGTAGCATGTTTAATAGACGGGTCGACAGATCTACTTGTCACATTAAAAGATGCATATATTAATTATGAAGACATATGAAATATATGCGCGATGATGATAACCTGTTTGCCTGCGACTTGCGACCCATCTATGGGTAGACAAAATAGTTTGTGAATAAATTAAATTTTACTTATTTTATTGTGCATATAAAAAGCCCTACATATCTACTGGTTGACCTTCATAGTTCCAACTTCATAGTTCCAACTTGGCTACCTGTGAACCTGTCTACCTATCGACATATTCACCTGTCGACCTGTCAAGCTGTCGACCCGTCTCTTACATATATAGTTTGATTTCCATTAATTTATTATATCATAACTCTAATATTGCGCTATCAATAACCTCAATAGTAATAACCTGCCTTGTCGACCCATATAAATAGAATAATCTTCGTGAATATATTTTATCCTTAAACATTGTATTGGGCATATACTCAATCTTCATCATTTTAAACTGGCTACCCTTCGACCGGTTTCACTGTTAACCATACTAGTTTTCTTCAATTAAAACAGTAATCCTTACATTTTCAATATTCCTGCGCGTAGGTGTGTGAGCAATTCTAAAAGTGTTTCAACGCTTTTCATGATGTACTACAATGTTATATCGTAGTGTCATCTTGTAGAATATCTTAACTATATACATTTATTTCTATGAATATTTAAAACATCGACAAAGGCAATGACTTTTGATATTTCAACTATAAGGCAATTCCTCACAGTTCAAGATATTTGTAACCTGTAAATTCAAATCTCTCTTAGGTGCGTGTATCATTTAAATCAAAATCTAACATAATAGAAAAATATTTTTATTGCAACATAAATACCTCACAGTTCAAGATATTTGTTACCTGCAAATTCAAATCTCTTTAAGTGCGTGTATCATCGAAATTAAAATTTAACATAATAGAAAAATATTTTTATTGCAACATGAACAAACCATTTGACGCGATGCGCTACATAACTATGGACGGAAGAAAGGCCCGATGGTGGGCCAGGAAAACACTGCTATGACACTCTTGCAATCCTTTGCACATCATCCACATTTTCTAGATATATACTTTTGAATAAAACATATTTTATGTGCGCTCCTATGGAGATCCGTTTAAGGAGATACAACTTTATGATATGATTAAGTAGCTGGTTACCCTTTCTCTTGCAATGTTAGCTGATATTGAAATGTATACATTATATAAGACGATATTTACACAACCGCGGCTTATGCCGTTCTAGATATTTTCAGACAAAGCGGTAGCCAGTCTCCTACTATCCCTCACCAAAACTACGTTTTTCTGAATCCATACTTCGAGTAATAGATTACATTTCATAAATTAGGTTTCGTGCCTCAATCCTAATCACCAGCTATCTATCCATATTCAAAGGTTACAATCTAGATTATCATGTGATCTAGCGCTCGACAAACAGCTCTCCGTTACCAAACTACTTTCTTCCGACATGCACGCGTAGCAATACGGGTCTCTTTTATGCGCACTCCAACCGGATTCACCGGAATGCGCTGATCCGTGACGATGCATTCCACCCATGACGTCATACTCATTCATCGCGTCGTCAAGCGTTGCCATGCCAACGTGAAAGGCTTCTGGGGTTGCCGGGGGAGGTTTAGGGGGAGTGCCCTCGCGGAGGCGTTTCTTATAGGATAAAGCAGCGAGTTGGCCTTTGTGGCGGTCGTGCTGCCGCGGTACTGGCATAAAGGTGGATGCATTTAATGTGCGACCGAGGCTATATTGGCTGTCGGTACCAACTAGACTGGCCCTTTGGTCTATGGAGGGTAACGTTCCGTCAGAGCCGCCAGAACCATAGGAACCACCGGTTGATAAGCGAAAAACGCCGTTGCTATATAACGGGTTTAAGGTGGTGGGATTAATGTTACGTACTTGTAGGGATGAGTCGAACGCAATAAGACTCGGGTCTTTTGTTTCTTTGGTTGACCGGTTTATTCATATTATTCATGTTTGATTCCAAACATAAATCCACTGTGAAACATCTTTGGTATAAAGATCCAGTTATTCCTTTCCAATTATGGGCCCAATGAGTGTCATGTTTGAAAAATGGAATAACATTGATAAACACCCTGATTTTCTATGTGATAGGGTTGAGTGCATCATGAGCACAGTTCAGAGCTCAGGGGGGTCGAATAGCCCGTGGTCAATTCGACCTTTTCAGACATTTGCCGTTCACCGATACTTGTTATGATTATTACAGATTTGATGCCATCCACACCCTTGCAGTTCCTTTTATTCCTAAATCCGGGGAAATGCTGTTTATATTTATGGTATGGTCCACCGTATTATAGGCAGCACTGTGATAAAGAAGCCACATGATGGTGACACACTGATGATGTCGCATAGAATGACGTCGGTTACCTTGAGAAGTGGATTTTTTCTACGATGTTGGCAAGAATACGTTGATTGTAGTTCCTGGTTGATTTTTCGCTGTTCGCAACGTTGAGACATCTGCTCGATTACTTTGTCGAAAAAAAGAGAAAGCTGTATGCTAGTATTGTTATGTCTGTGTTGGGTTTCCTAAAGAAGGGATACCACACCAAGCTTGTTGAAGACGGATGACATCGTTTTAGTTGATAATTTGCTATTTTGAAGAAGCTTAAACACAAAAAGCCACTATACAATGATTTAATATATCCGGTTGAAAGAGGTCAAACGTTCAAGCTGTACTGGGTGTCCTTGCAATACATTTCATTTATTTTATATCTATAGTTCAAGCTCATTAGCTTAAAACCAACCAATTTAGGCATCAAATTCCTATTTCCAAGAGAGGCTGCACTTTAGGTACCGGAAGTGTAGACTTTTCTTCCAATTTTCGTTTTAGCTTTTTGAAGAAAACAATGTCATTAGCTACTTGTTAGTCGGTACTCACCTTAAGAAATTGGTTTGTTTCTGATTGCACGCCAATATATTGACTTATTTTTTTTTGATAAGTTTTGGAATGTTTGTTGTTTTATCGATGATGTAATCTTTGTACTCCTTGTTTGCATTGTTTAACAATGTTTTAGTTCTTTCTTTTTTGAAATGGTTATTTGCTACTTGTTGGTCGTTGCTCACCTTTGGATGTTGCTTTTCTTGCTGATTGCAAACCAATCTATTGAATTGTTGTTTTTTAAACTTTGAATAGCCAATTAGGGAGGACAATATTAAAATCCATATGTCACACTTGACTTACTTGACTTAGATGCTCAGGACTCTTCGTTCCCTCGCTCCCTCCAGACGGCTGACTGTACGCCAATCACCACGGTCCGATGCTCTGCGCTCTGCGGTAGCAATAGGGAGCCCTGTGTCTTCTCGCACCTGAGTGATCCATTTCTTGGGTGGCCTGCCTCGCGGTCTTGGATTTGGGAAATCTTCTCGGTAGGCTTTGGCGACATAGCTTTCAGGGGGCGTCTTGTGACGTGGCCAAACCATCTCAGCCGTTTTTGCTTTACCACTTCAGTGATTGTGTTCTTCATCTGAAGGGCTTTGCGGATGTGCTCGTTTCTCAGCCTTTCTCTGTGCGTCACCCCTAGTATGGCTCTTAAGCAGCGCATTTCGAACACCTCGAGTCTGCGCGTTTGGCTAGATCTGAGGGTCCATGTTTCGGATGCGTATGTGGCTATGGGCACTATAAGGGCATTGTATAGGCGTATCTTTAGGGCATTGCATATTGACTTCTTTTTCCAAATGGCCTCTCTCAGTCGGCCAAATGCCGTCGACGCGAGTCCTATACGCCTTATTACATCTTTAGCGCTATTTGGTTCTACGCTTCCCAGGAATACGAATTCTCCTACGTGCTCTCTTTCTTCCCCGTCGATGACTATTCGCTGGTCGCTCGGGGAGATAATTTTACATTTGGCGCCGTTTATTTTCATACCCCATTTTTGGCATGCGTTTTCGAGCTGTGAGGTTGACAGATGGAGTTTCTCGAAAATAGCTGATAGGAGGGTGGTATCGTCTGCGTATCTGATATCTATTGATAAACTGTTATGGAGTTTTAGTGTGCTGTCTAGGCTTTTCAGTTCTTTCATGACAAATTCTAGGAAAATAATGAATAGAGTGGGTGATAGCAGGCATCCTTGTCTAAGGCTGATCTTCACTGCGAACCACTCAGTTAACTGTCCATCGATGACTGCGGCGCACTCTGTCTCACTGTATAGGGACTCTATGATACGGACGATTTTGGGGTCTATACCGATTGCGATCATCAGTTTCCACAGGGCATTCCTCCAAACAGTATCGAAGGCAGCCTTGAAGTCAACGAAATTAAAGTGTAGTGGGACGCGATGTTCTTGGGCTTTCTCTATGACCTGTCTAACAATAAATTTGGCGTCTATCGTGCCTCGTCCGGGACTGAAGCCAAATTGGCTCTCACCAGTTGCCTCCTCCGTCTTCAGCTTCATCCGATTGAGCAGGATTCTGCTGAATACCTTGCCTGGGATAGAGAAGAGCGAGATGGCTCTGTAGTTGCCCGGATTGAGTCTATCGCCCTTCTTGCGTATGGGGGTGACTAGCATGCGTGCCCAGTCTTTCGGAGTCTTCTCCTGCACCCAGATGGCGTTGAAAATTTTGTGGAGCATTTATATCATGGGCTTCCCACCCGCTTTGAGGACCTCGGCTGTGATATTGTCAATGCCGGGGGCCTTCCGGTTCTTCATTTTCTTGACAAAGAAAATGAAGAACCGGAAGGCCACTAGCAAGAAAAGCAACATCCAAAGGTGAGCAACGACCAACAAGTAGCAAATAACCATTTCAAAAAAGAAAGAACTAAAACATTGTTAAACAATGCAAACAAGGAGTACAAAGATTACATCATCGATAAAACAACAAACATTCCAAAACTTATCAAAAAAATAATAAGTCAATATATTGGCGTGCAATCAGAAACAAACCAATTTCTTAAGGTGAGTACCGACTAACAAGTAGCTAATGACATTGTTTTCTTCAAAAAGCTAAAACGAAAATTGGAAGAAAAGTCTACACTTCCGGTACCTAAAGTGCAGCCTCTCTTGGAAATAGGAATTTGATGCCTAAATTGGTTGGTTTTAAGCTAATGAGCTTGAACTATAGATATAAAATAAATGAAATGTATTGCAAGGACACCCAGTACAGCTTGAACGTTTGACCTCTGTCAACCGGATATATTAAATCATTGTATAGTGGCTTTTTGTGTTTAAGCTTCTTCAAATTATCAACTAAAACGATGTCATCCGTCTTCAACAAGCTTGGTGTGGTATCCCTTCTTTAGGAAACCCAACACAGACATAACAATACTAGCATACAGCTTTCTCTTTTTTTCGACAAAGTAATCGAGCAGATGTCTCAACGTTGCGAACAGCGAAAAATCAACCAGGAACTACAATCCACGTATTCTTGCCAACATCGTAGAAAAAATCCACTTCTCAAGGTAACCGACGTCATTCTATGCGACATCATCAGTGTGTCACCATCATGTGGCTTCTTTATCACAGTGCTGCCTATAATACGGTGGACCATACCATAAATATAAACAGCATTTCCCCGGATTTAGGAATAAAAGGAACTGCAAGGGTGTGGATGGCATCAAATCTGTAATAATCATAACAAGTATCGGTGAACGGCAAATGTCTGAAAAGGTCGAATTGACCACGGGCTATTCGACCCCCCTGAGCTCTGAACTGTGCTCATGATGCACTCAACCCTATCACGTAGAAAATCAGGGTGTTTATCAATGTTATTCCATTTTTCAAACATGACACTCATTGGGCCCATAATTGGAAAGGAATAACTGGATCTTTATACCAAAGATGTTTCACAGTGGATTTATGTTTGGAATCAAACATGAATAATATGAATAAACGACAACTATATTAACTATACAACTAAGTTGTTATTTTATTGAATATCTGTTAGAAGCGAAACCATGTCGTTCGTGTCAAATGCCCGCAGTCTCGGTTTATATCTAACCTTAAACTGAAAATGATTATACATATTTACGCAATAGTGAAATTTGTCCACTATTTTATACGAATACTTCACTTCGTTTAAAATTACCTTAATATATATAGTTTTAAACGATTCACTGACTGACTTATATAGACAAAATAAAACAACGAAAGACTGAACATAAATTTATTATAGGGCTACGATGAGCCTGTGACCAGGCATTGAAAATATACATGTAGAGAACATAGAATAACAAAAAGCCCAACAATTTGAGCAGCAAATTTTTGTAGCCCAATAATAAATTCATTTAAAACTTGAAATCATAAGAATCTCTATCAACTTTTTTACCGACTAACTTAGCACGCAAATTTTCTAACATACACTAAGAAGGCTTAACATAGGAATGGTATGCTTCGCTCTTCCACCTGCCCAGATATTTAAGCTGCCAATCCTTTAAACCTGCTTGCGCGGCCGACGTGGCGCCGCCAGAGCGAAAGCTATGCGAACTATAAGATTTCTTGTCCATACCTAATAGCAATAATACACTTTTAGTTTTTTTCAACAAAAAGAAAACGCGTCAGAACTTTACCGTTTGTAAGCTGAAACAAAGGTTGTTCGACATGAGTTATATTGCGAGTTTTAAAGTAATCTAGCAAAGCACAAAACGGGCAAACATTGGTACCGTTGCATATGAAATCAAGGAGAAAACCTTGATTCGCTAAATCTGTTTTTGACCGAGAAACAAAGATACTGATTCTGTCTTCAGAAACTTTCGCCTCATGGAGCGAGACATGCTGATTTGAGTTGAAATTTGTATTAGCGGTAAACTCAGATACCCTTAATAAACCGAAGTGCGCGACACAC
The DNA here is from genome assembly GCA_001703475.1 of Hydroides elegans. NCBI lineage: Eukaryota > Metazoa > Annelida > Polychaeta > Sabellida > Serpulidae > Hydroides > Hydroides elegans. The sequence goes on along the minus strand of LQRL01013987.1, from coordinate 17,919 downwards.
ATGGCTGCCCAAAACATAGCGCCGTCTACCGTGTCCGACAGCACGAAAGGATTCATAAGGTTCAAAATATCTACTGTTATGGGTAACTTGGATATTGCTGGTGCATCTTTAATTGATATAGCACGTAACAATAGCTTAACGCGCGGTAACGAAGACGGTTTATCCCAGCTTTTGAGTACACAAAAGTGGTCTATACCTGCAACGTATACTTTGATAGTTTGCGAACGTAGATGTAGAATATCTAGGTGTGAAATGAAGCGTAGAATGCTGGCCTCGGAGGGAGGGAAAGGAGTCAAATTGTAGATACCGCAAAAGTTGTGATAAGTCTTTAAACCTTGGTCGTAGGTTTTCTGTGTAGAAGGACGGATACTGTTGCGTAGTAGAACGTTGACGTTCTGGTTTATTCCTGCAAGGAACCACAACATGTAAGATCAGGATCGCTTGGAACACATCTGCCGTGCTTTGCGCATGGAAACGAATAAATGAACTTAGTTAACTGCCCACGGGAAAACGAATCGGCAATATTCAAATTGGTTGGAATAAATTCCACTTCAATGAAATGTCAAAAAGAGAACACACGAAGAACATGGAGCGTAGTAACACGATTGATTGGGCATGTCTTGTGGTATGAGATTTTATCATAGCGACTACTGCCATATTGTCACAATGAATCAAACAAGGTTGTTTTGCAAGGCTATGGGACCATGTGTAGAGAGTAGTGCAAATTGCAAACTCCTTTACTACGATACCCTTTAAGGAAGCCGGGAGATATGCACTTATCCATTGCTGTTGGCTCGGAATATACTCGCCAAATTCGTGATCGCTGGCGTCAGTATATATGTGAATACGTTCACATTTACCCGTCTGTTTTATAACCAAAACACCGTTCCATTGAGGCAAAAATCGCAACCACCAGTCGATGTCTAGTTTCATATCCCTATTATGTCTCACACGATGATGAAGGCGCTTGAGCTTCTTTGAGCCATTTATCAGGCCACGAACAAAGGTTCTGCTATGATAAACCACTTGCGAGATGAAAGTTAATTTGCCGATCAGCGATAGCAATTTTCTGAGGGAACATGTACGTTTTAGCGCCCATGACTGTAGGAGATTCACGGTATCCAAAAGTCTATCATGCGATATCCTGATCTCCATGCGAATGCTATCGATGATAAGCCCGTACCACTCTAAACAGGTGGTTGGAGCAATAACCTTGCCCGGATTGACTAGAACCTGTAAGCGTTCACATGTAGCTAACATGATGCTAAGATTCTCGGAACAAATATCCGAACTGGGGGGACCACCTGTGAGATAGTCGTCTAAATAGTGATCAACGTCAGACGTACCGTATACCTTCATTATGTAGGTTATGGCGTCGGCAAAATCGGAAAATATCCTTGCGCTACTTCGTAAACCAAACGGGAGGACGGTGTCGACAAAATATAGATTTTCGCCTCTATATTCGATGTGAGACCCGAGAAGGGACCAGTCTTCTTTGCGAACACGTATTTGCTTGTAAGCGTCTGCTAGGTCCAACTTAGCGAGTAGAGTCCCTTTACCGTATTTTTTAATAAGATATATTTCGTATTGTATAGAAATATACGTCATCGAAAAATCGTCCTTCGAAATACCGTCGTTTACACTTCAACCCGGCGGCCATGATAAATCGTGAATGACACGAACCTTCTTAGAGCGATTGCGCTGGAAGGCACCAAGCGGCGAACACACGAAATCTTAAGGAAGAACCGATAGGGGGCCTATTTTCCTTTGTAATGATAAATCACGATTGATTTGCTTGAGCACTGAGTCGTAATGTACACTACACGAATTCCAATTGATACTAGAGCCGGTAGGTATATCCGTTGCGTTAAAACCTATTGAGACACCATTTTGTATGCCATCTAATATATAATTCACGAAATCCTTGTCCGGATGGCGACGGAGACCGAATTCGAAATCTTCGTAGTTAAGAATGGACTTGAGATTGTCATACGCTACATCTGCTGTAGGGCATCGGGCCTCTGCAAATGCGACATACGTGTGCTCGTTTGCATTGAGGGAAGACACATTGTCCTGCCTGGAATTTGTTGCAGATTTCTTTGCCTTGGTAATAGGCGATCGGTTGGTTATTCCAGTTCGCTTTCGGCGCTTGGCTGTTCTTCCCTTCCTGAAATGGACAATTTCCTATGAAGTGGTCCGTACTCTTGCATCGGAAACACGCGCCTTTCATTTTGATGGTTGTTGAGTCAAACGTTATTATGAATGAAGTATGGTCGATGGACCCGAATTCGAAGCTTCGACGAGATGGCAATTTGATGCGGTGCTTTGCGTCAAATTGTGCGACGGCGCTCCATTGGTATTTATTAGAACAATCGAGTATGAAGTTACGGTATTCGGCACACGCTCTTAATAGGTATGGAATTGATTGGATAAGAATGGCTTCGTAGACATTCCATGCGGCCAACCACGTCTGGAACGATGTTATCGTGCGTTTCCTTTTCGTTTGGGTGTCAGAGGAGGGTGCCTGTATTGCCGATTCGTTATCTTCGGTACTGGGCGAGAGTTTATTTAAATCAATAAAGTTACCTTCGAGAGCGAGTTTGTAAAGTTCGTTCGATATCGGAATATGCTCGGCGAAATACGGGAGCGAAGACTGGTTCTGGACTGGTTCCCTTGGGTCACTCCGTTTTTCCCTTAGGAGCTCGTTTATTCTCATGATCAGGTCGTTATATTCCTCGTTTCTAGGTGATAGAAACGGCTGAGAGTCAATCCGTTTCTTGCGATATGAAGACCGGTTAGAATCCAGACGGTCGATGCGTACGGAAGAATCGTCCACCGGAGGTACCGGTAGATTCTGGCATTGTGGCCCGTAGGGTCCGGGAAGCCCCTTAATTGCCCTTTTGCAAGTTGAACACAACCTAGGTTTTGTAACATTTTCCTCGTCTCCCATTGTCACATAGATTATATTTTGTAATAATAAATACCCAGTTTTTGAAATAGAATTAATTCAGAAATGCGTTAAATGTGTTCACGATTAGACTTTAAACATTAAACTGATGCATTAAAAAACAAGACAGGACATAAGTCTACATTTACAGTTCCCGCGCAATATGAGAAGATCTATTGATTGAACAACAGGGTGACACGAATAAGACGTCTACGGTCAAGTGGTTGCAATGTAGAAAGGGGGGACACAATTTAAAACGCTGCTAACACATATAGACTATAAACTTACTTACTATTAAACAATTTTAAGCTAAACGCTTAAATAGCATTTCTGAAAAATTAATACACACCCTTGTTCATTAATTCGTGGTGACAAGGTAAGGCTATTGTAATTGTTGTTAGATAGTTTACCAGAATAATTGATAGACAATCTTAAGTTGGTTCAACACCTTGCAATAAGATTGGTTTGTGAACTAAAAATATGCGACCACGTAAACCAAAATCTTTCCTTTCCGGTACAAGATTGCCAGATTAGCAATTCGCTTAGATGACCGGAAATAACTCTACGAAGCTGTAACCCGTTGTTTTTCCACCAATTACATAATACTAGATGCTCCAAAATCTTATTATGTCGGAGATCGTTTAATGAGTGTCCCCAAATTGCTTGTCTTGAACTCCTTACCTAATGCTATTGAATCATAAAATATAATCATAAAATATAATTGAATCATTCATAAAATCATAAAATATAATTGAATCATTCAAAGCCTCAAATACCAAATATCTACAATTGCATTTAAATGTCAGTAGTATCATTATATTGGTCATAATACTTATCACTAAGATTATACA
>LQRL01013987.1:666-13963 GCA_001703475.1 Hydroides elegans | reverse complement strand
ACTGAATGTTTTATCATTCACATAGTTTTAATCATCATAAAATATATTTTATATATATATATATTCATATTATATTTGCAAATACTTACTTTACTGATCATTTCATTATGTAGCACTATTTGAATAATTCAATATAATATGCATAATCCTCACTCTTTGTCGAATCATTGATCGAAACGGATCGCAGCTTACCGAACAATGTATTGTTTATACACATAATTTGTGTAAGCTAAAAATAAAATGTGGACATAAATCACATGAACGACGACTAGAATCAAACCTTTCTCAACTTCTTTTCAAATATATCATGTTCAAATGTGACTAGAATTCATATCCAATTTATTTTTGAGCATACGCCTTTTTACCATTTTTAAAGTTTTATCCTTATGCAGTTTATTCAATCCATGCAGTGTCCTCGTTTATAATCCATATTCTATGGTTATATATTCTAAGCTATTTATCGGTATACAATGCGTATATATGTTGTAATTAAGCTGAGATCAATTACAATTTCGAAATGTGATAAGCAGCCAGGTGAAGCATTGCAACATATTCTAAAGCCAACCATAATGAATGAATAGTCTCTGTAAGAGTCATGATGGTATCATGAGCACAGAATACACATCTCTGTAGCACGCACACAACTTTTAAACACACCGTAGAAAGATTTTTTAAATTAAGCCTTGTGTTACATATTTGAAATCAATAATTACTTTAACCAATGTCCATGTGCTGAATGGATTCAAACATTAGTTGAATAAATTGCTCATATGTAACACATTGAAAAATGGTTGTCCAATAACATGTCAAACAACATAAACCATTTTTACTAAGCACCTTATTATTCAGCAACTGTATACCGATTTCTTAAGGGTCACGAATTAGGACGTCCTATATTACAATATAGTTACTAGTATTATTAGCTACATTATAGTGCATGCACGGACTTAATCAATATTGTCATCGCTAGATGTTTGAGGAGGGGGGCTTTAGGCAATATTATTTCATTTTTCGTGTTTAAGCATATGCCCAGCTGACAAGTTACCTTTATTTCTAAGTATTTGTTTGAAATGAGTGTGTTATGTTAAGCACATCTTAATTTGGCATTTAATGACACAGTATGGAATTATATTTTATATTTTTATATTTTATAATTATATTTTATATTTTTGGCAATAAAAAAAGAGAAAATGTAACGTTTAAAATTTGCTTAACCCAATCGAACGCAAATATTTGTTGATTATTTTGTTTTAATCTTACCATGGATGTTGAGATGTCATCAGTGATCCCCAATTGGCCATCCGCATGAATTACTGTTTCAATGCTCGGTATATCCACTTGAATTGATTGCGAAAGTAATATATGAGCTTGGTCGCTTTCGCATGGTAACTCAGCACCATCATTCATTTTCTTAAGCTCATCATGAATCTTTTTGAGAATGTTCTTGATGTCGGTAAGGATATTTTCGATCTGAACCCTTCGTTTATTGAATGAACCGGTTGTTTTCTTTCGAAGACGCCCGTAGTGGACTCTCAACTCGTTTGCTCTTTTTTCATACATGGAAGAAATAAAATCCATTTGGCGTTTTCATTTTCACATAGCTCTTCAATAGACTTTTCTAGTTTTTCCACATGTCGTATACATTCCTCCTCTTTATTTTTCATGCTTATTGTGAATTCTGCCTTTGCAGATTGTTTCATGTCATTTACAACGGAACGAAATTTTGGGACCTTTTGAGATATTCTCTTACATTTTCGAGAAAAACAAACTATTGTATTGTCACTTTGCTTGCTCTTGCGGGTGCAAACCCGACACAACTTGTGCTTACATTTTAACTCTATGTATTCATTCAAAATAAAGTTGCATTTGCTGCATCGAGAAACAGATGAACTATTTGATGCCATCGGTGAATTCATCGAAATATACTTCAAATGCAAAAAAAAATGTTCCCTTTAAACTAGCACAAACTGTTAAGTAATATGTTTTCTGGAATATCTTATATATAAAATACCCATATACTTAATATACACTTCTAAATAGGCACAGTAATGTATAACCATGCTGTTAAATCAAATATAAGTAAATGGTAAGAGGATAATAAATTTGTTAATAGTTTATAAAATTAAGTTAGTCTTTTGAGAGTAAAGAAGTGTCTGATCTGCAATTCAGATTTTATAATTATTATAGGATTGGATTTTGCAATAACAAAGCATGCAAACAACCAGTGGTCCATGGGAAATCCAACAGACTTTATTGATCAGAACAGTTTGAAACGATAGTTATGGGAACGCAGGGTTATAGCATTAGAAAGAAGAGGATGTTCCTTTAGGCATTATAATGCCATTCAATAAGGGGCTATATCTCTTTCACACATTGAGTGCGCTATTAGAACAAATCAATGAAACCTCATAATGACAACCTAATGAATTAACTAATTAATATTGGTAATTGATACTATGGTAAAAGTAAAAATATGAGTTGAATCCAGTTATGTGTACAATGCCTAAGGCTTGCAACTATTAGTATAACAATGAACAAATAGCTTTGGTGAATAGACAAGTAATAATCAACAAAACATATCAATTTTTTTTAAGATTAAGCAATTAACAAAAATAAGGGTTGTAATCTAAAAATGAATATATGTTATTTTTATTATAAACCTTACGATATCTAATACATTTAGACAATTTACGGTTAGGCATGATCATACCGCATATTTCATTTATATTATATTGCAGTTTGCACATTTAAAACATTTTTCTGATTTTCTTTATTGTAAACAATATTTAAAACATGTTTGATTTGCTTTTTTTCCTTATATTTTTGTTTTAATTTTTGAAGACGATTATTTTGCGTCTTGATTATGCTGAAAGACTACTACAAAATGCTTCTAGAGTCCTAATATACTTGCTGATAAGTGGTAGACATCAATATGCATGTTTTCAGTACACTGAAATTGCAATCTAAAATTAGCCTTTTGGGGTTTCCCCATATCTTTATTCCTATCATTTTCAGAGGTGTGATTTCAGCTCATTAGCATAATTATATAAGGTATTGTTTTTTGATGTCTTTTTCATGTGATTTGTTGAGAATAAATGTAGTATTTAAATGTTTTTTTTTATTTTAAGTGATGTGTTACTTTAAGTGAAATGTATTTTTCGTGTATACAACTTTTGTGTCGTGTAATCATATGATGACAACCTGCTCGAACACAACTATTAATAATTATATACGGCTCTAATCCAATAGCCTTTAAATGAAATTAACATTCACGTGATTGTTGTAAATGTTTTGTTCACGTTAAGATACAATCAGGCTCTTGTGTTTGTTTTGGTGTCCAAAAGATGCCAAGTATGTTAAATGTGTCAAGTTTTTTACAAATTAAAAATTAGAGTCCAACGCACAAACTATATTAAATATTTACTGAGAAAACAAGAGTCGATTCAACGTGGCTCCACTTTTGTATTCAATAACTGTGTGTCATATGCAATGTTAAGATCAGCACAAATCACGTGTATTGGAGATTTCAGGTAATTTTCAATGTAACGGATATTTTGAAGCTACACAAGAATACCTTACCGAACAAATTATCCGAGCTCATTGATCTGGTACCAAAGTATGTAATGGTAGATGCCACTAAAGTTAATAGAACTAACTAACTATACTAAACACAAATGATTATTTGCATACCACTTCCTCTTGATCTAGAAGAGGGATAGGGATATCAAAATAAAATGAACCAACTCAACCATATTTTCAATCGATTCGCTTTGCTCTGTTAGAATTTGGTCTTAAAAAACAAATTTTAATTGTTTAACTTACCATTTAAAGATGAAGCGGGTAGCTAAATGGAGTTACAATCTTTTCCCATAAGATGTGTTTGCAAATGTATTGTTTCGTCATTGGTAGCGAAAAGGTTTGAGAATAGAGGTAGATATTCTTTGGCTTTATGTCCATAACAATGAATTTTAAAACACACCTTATTGGAAATCTTGTTCCTTTTCAAGCTACATTTTTCATTTAAAAGGGTAAGTTTGGCAATTTATGATTGTGCTTTCGAGGCGAACATTTACATAAAAAGGTCAGGATATTGAAAAGTCGGTTTATATCAGTTTCATATATGTGCCTTCTTCCCAGGTCCAACAGAAGTTGTATACCAATAATTATGTGTGCTTAGTATAAATAAACCTTCTCAGTAAGTTAGAATCAACACACATATTCAATACAAATATACTGAAACATAAGAAACTGGTGTACAACAGTTTGAATATGATGTTTTTGAAAAATAGATAAAGGTATGTTTATGGCAAACAAATCATAATTTATTGTATTTGAATATCATAATATCAGACATGCAATCTCCATGCTAAGGGTTAAAGGCGGAATTTATGTTACGTTCTTGTAGGAGTCAGTTGAATACAAAAATACTCGAATCTTTTATTTCCTGCGTTGAGCGATTTTTTACCAGGGACAAATTTTTGTGTTTGAGCGAATTCGCGGTAATTGAATATCGGACAGTTGAACATTGCCCCTATTATTTGGATGATGGGACTTCGGGTGCAAACAACTTTCATCGGCTGTGTTTGCATTCATTTTATTAACCACACTATTTTTACTTTTTCATCCTCAATAGCTAAGACCACTGGTGCTTTACTCGCTCTTTTCGCTATTCATACAATAACCGTTTGGTGTTCCCAATACCTATCCCCAATCGGCCCAGGTATAAATGGTCACGACTGTCATCGTCAGCGCTTAAATTTCCTTTATGCGATTCATTGCATATTCGTTCCGATGTAATATCCGTGTTTTAAACGTTATACTCGTACTCCATAAATAATTACTGAGAAAATCGCTATTTGCAATCGCTGAAGCGGTGTGACCGAGCTAGCAATCGATCATTTGCCAGTTGAGGCGATGAAAAGTGTGAGCCATTGAGATTGAACGCATGAGTAAGAGCCTTTATCGAATCGCCACATCCTGCATTTGCCGCATAGCGTTGGATTTTCTTATCAATTATCGTCGGCAAGCGGTGAGACGGGTGAGACGTTGAATCGATCGTCTTGTGTGTAATCAAGATGGTCGGTGAGATTGTTTTCAGTCGTTGCGAATCCATCCAGTGCAAGTTTTTTTCAGCTAGGGGTTGTTTTGCTTCTAATCGAGAAGCTATGTGTACCAGAGTCCAAAGTGGATTTTGTTTTGCTGAGTGTATCCTGTCGTTTGTGTTTTGTGAGTTTTCCGTTCTTTCGCAAGGGTTCCAAAGGGCGTTTATTGATTTGTGAAGGGGATTTATCCGGAATATCAAACTATAGAGCAGCATGAGACGGGGTTATTTCTTTATCCTAATTGGGCAATGTATCTTTCCCATGAAATGTCTTTTCGCGATGATATCCCATCGCCTTTCGCGGTGTTATAGCAATACAGAAACTCTTCTTCGATTCTAGCGTATCCATATCCGACGTTTCATCAACTCCGCTATCAAAGGGATTTGTGGGCGAACTAGTTTCATCACATGACTTTGAATTTGGGCCACGTGTTTCAATACCTTGCATTGATTGAAGCGCGCCAATGCCTATATATAAAGCGGGAACGCGCACTTGCGGCGCTTGGCTGTTGCGCTTGCGTAAGTTCTTCGCTGGTGGCGGCGGCCATTTTGAACAGGTGCCTGTATAAATGAAAAACGATGCTATTTATTGAAAGTCATTAGTTGTAAAGGAAGTTTTGGTTTTAATGGTGGTTTTAAAGGTTGGCCTTCTGATTTGTATGATGCAAATGAATTGTTATCCCAATATTTGAATAGTTCACTTATTGTTATAGAATAAATTAAGAATTCATCACCTTTTTCTTACGAAATCCATAATCCGTTGTATAATTTATGATATATGTAATCATACGTAGTGATCTCCATTTAAACATTATACTTATTTTTTAAAAAACCGTCAAGTATCCTGTCATGACATTAAAAACATAATTTGTATATGTTATCGTTTTAAAGCAAATAAATAACATTGCATATTTCAATTTTCATTGAGAACAACCGTGTCTTAAATAGCTTAATTCAATCGTCTTGAGTGCGTTCTTGCGTTGAACAAATTATTGATAAGTGAACAGAACATTCAATCTGATATATTTATTATGTTCGTGACAAGGTATTTCTTGTGCTCATTACCAACAACACTCATATTTATCTCGGAGACACCACACAGTTGTAATTATCGTTTTCTTACTGTAACAATAGTTTACAGTTTCATATCAGGCATTATCCTTTTATATTGGTTCAATTAAAGTACAACATATAAATGACGAAATTATAAAGTTATTGTATAATATATCAAATAGTTCTTGTTTTTTATTAAGTGTCCATTATCTAAATTAGAAAAAAACTGACACGTTCCAATTTCAATGAAAAACTTCGGGCCATAAATAGTCAACGGGGGAACAATAACTACAATGTATCTACCATCATAAAGTGGAGTCGTATGAACAAAAAAAAACATATATGTTCGAGTGAAAGCGATATGCAAATTTACCTTGCGGCATAAATGCCATCTATACGTTGCAAAACGTTAAGACAATGACTATACGTTAACGTCACTCGTATATTGTGTACATAACATACAAGATCATACACCTTTGCTTCAAAACTCTTTGCTTAAGACCTGGTCATATGGTTGGCGTCTTCCAGGTATCATCCTAACCTACAGTGTGTTTCAATGTAATCCTTATGAGAAAATTAAAGAAAAAGCCAGCAAAATGCTCGTTGTGTTTGACGCTTTTTTAGTTTTCATACACAATACATTGTAAATCATGGTTTGTTGCGATAGAATGAAAGGCTTCCCATGTGGTCAGGCCCTAATGGTTTTGTCATCATTAAATAATTGCAATGAACAACACTTTTTTATTAACGTTATGATACTGTTGCATGGTTTTGTGAGGTGTTGATATGGACTGTGAAATAACAGGGAGTTTATTACTCCACTACTCTTCGTTTATTTCAAACTCGTCAAGTGTTGACAAGAGAAATTAATGTGAGGATTGATTTATAATGCAAATGGACATTGAGTATACTCAGTGGTCAGCTCATTATAATGATAGTGACGCAAGAATAGATAATGAAAATTCTCTATTTGCTTTAAGTTTGTGCTCAGCTAATTCGACCAATCATATGCATATGAATTACTGAATGCAGGTCAAACATTACCAGTCAAAATGTCCCCGGTCATAATGGCCCCGATTTTGACGGCAGCACAGTTCAATTTAATCTCGGTCAAAATGGCCACAGAACAAAAAAACCGTATGCATTTAAATAGATAACATAAATCAATATTTATTTCCAACCGTTTATATGCTTGATCAGATATCTTTTTAAACCCGTATAAACATTTTGAAATTATTTTAGGGCATTGCAAATAATAAAACAAATATCTATATATTCCAATATTATAAAACGTATTTAGCAATCATACTTAAGGGTCAAACTTAATCAAAAATATACTTTTTGAAAAAAAACAACATATATTTGATGATATTCCGGATTACTATGCATACTATCTTTATTTAACTTTTAAGGTCAAGCCCGATTGTTATAAATACATCTGCCTTGCATGAAACATGATTATGCGCCTCGACTGTGACATGATCAATGATTGAAGATGATATTGAGATTAACTGCTCTAGGACGACCAATTATAATATATAAGTGACATAGAATAGAAAAGACTAGAGCGTATAAATATTTTATTAGTCTTCTAAGACGATTTTTATCGCGTCCCTTTTTACATTATTGCTTAACTAAACTTCAAACAAAATACCTATTTAATGTCATAAACATAGGCATCAGAGATGCAAAGCCCCAAGCCTAGGCAAAAATTCTTTGACACTTTAAAATAATAACTTTAATAGATTTATGGATTTTGTTATAGGGCCCGATATGCTCAGTCCTATCGATTTCAGTTTGGAAATACAATATTCCATAGCGATAAAGATGTGTTTCACGTCCACATCGATTTATCGTATGATTATTAATATTGTTTTACAAAGAGGAAATGTCAATGAATTGGCATTCCGTGTAAGCAATTATCATAATCGTGGTGGATTCATATGAACAAAATATATGTAAACCACATTATTGCTTAACTTAACTTCAAACAAAATACCTATTTAATGTCTTAAACATAGGCATCAGAGATGCAAAGCCCCAAGCATAGGCAAAAATTCTTTGACACGAATGAAATAATGCAGGTCAAAAGAAATATCTTTCTCACAACGACTTTCTTAAAACGTCTTTCTCACAACGTCGTTCTCACAATGTCTTTCTCACAACGTCTCTCTCACACCGTTGCCCTTACATATTCGTCCACACAACGTAGTCCTCACAACGTCACACTATACGAGTAATCTTTCTTTGCTGTACAAAGGCCCAAAGGCGCGCATTGCGTTCTGTTTGTTTTAAAAAGCTGGTCAGGTTTCGAGTCAATCATAAGAAAAACCAAATAGTTAACCTTTCGATTTCGTGTTTCAAACAAAGACGATATATTTCAACTCACACATAATTTGCTATTAAGTTAAACATATTTGCATTTGTAGTGAATCGCCATCGATCCCGTGTGCCCATTCAGTGTTGAGCAATTTTGAGCGATTCAAAAATGACAACAAACACCAAAAACACAACTGCTCATTTTTCTTTGAAGTTAAGCAATCAGTTATATCTCCGTACGGAGTTCAGTGTTTTCAATGTTAAGCTTTATATAACATTTTTAAATATTTGAAGTGCATAAGTATATCCTTGCCATATTAATAAACGAATCTAAGCATCCCTACCATTCCCAACAAATACATATAATATGTATATTTTTTTCGGCTGGCACAACCAATTGTCGGACATGCAAAAATAATAAACAATACAGTAAGATAAAAGTTTTTTTTAAAATGCCTTATAAGGGGGTATACATATGTAACATAAACTATCCAGGAATATGTTAACAACACGATAAAAACATAATATAATTAGCTCACTTAAAAGACAGGTATAAGAGCTAGTTATTTATACATAATGAGTGATAAAGCAGTTTATGCTCAAAACATGCAAAACGCAAAATATATATAGCTTAGTTAAGTCTTAGTTGAAGTCCTCTTTTTAATGAGCTATGCACAATGCGATCTAGATATTATGAAGAATCCCAAGAACATCTTATTTTAAGTTTACACGAAATGAATTCAGCAATGCGATCTGTAATATTTGTTTATATCAAACGAAACTAAATATATTGATAAAATGTGTAATCCCAATAGTTGCAGCCAAATAAATGGGACGTGAAAAACACTATTCTTGTGAACGTCTTCACATAGATGGGAACATATTATGCGCGCAAACGTTCTAATTTAAACCAATGCCGATGTTGCGTCGACTTCGTGCAAAGCGTAATTAAGTGAAATTCACCCTTTCCCGAATTATTTATTGTACGTTTTGTTTTAAATTATATAATAATATCCCGGAAAAACATTTTATTGTAGTAATATCCACGTAGTTTTAGATCGTGACATTTGCAGCCTAAACGTGATGTAACATCGATTTAGAAATGTCGGTGTTTATTTTTCATACTTTGATATTCAAAACACATAATATAAAGCATAATCATTTTACTCCACTTGAGTTTCATTCCGTCTTCAAACATACCATACACTGTGATGATCTAGATGAAATTTTAACAGATCCTTCATAAGAGGCGCGCTGTTTTGCTTGGGAGGGTCTTTAATGCAGTTAATGTCATTTACTATTATCATCATGCGAAACAATCTCCATAAAATATTAATTGTTAAAGTTGTTATTGACATCGAACCTTTAACTATGTGTATGTTACAGTATGTAGTTGTTTTAAATATAAATCAGTTTTAAGTCTGTTATACGATTTGAAGTTAATTATTTCTGTATAACGTTCTTAACTAGAATTGATAATCAAACATATTATGAAGAATGTATTTTCTTATATTTATGTTGTTCGTAAAGTATATTAGTCTCTTATCCAAAGCCTTATGCATATTACATATGACAAATAAAAGTAAATCGATATATAACCTCAATTATCACATAACGCAGTTTATATTCCTACTTCATGGCAACATCCGATTGCAATAGATTTAAGCATGTTCGATCAAAGACTTTTGGTGATTTAATGGTTTTATTGTCACATAATCAGCTTAAACAATCTAGATAGCACGAAATAATCAAATTTCTACAGATATGTGTTTATTCATATACAAAAGTCACAGCAAAGTCAATTGAGTACTGTATAAGTAGATATTGCAGCAAATTGTTATACTAAATAACGCCATTAAATAACAACTACTAAAACCATTTTTGATAATTTTAAAACAAGCCTTTAATACAATCAATATCACATGCCACAATTAACTACAAAAGCATGTACAATATAAATTAAAACTCATCATAAAGTACAATAAATCGGTCTAATATTAGAATTATACCATTTTATAATAGTTTAGAGTATAGTCTTATAAACATTTTTTTTCACATACTAGCAACGTATCACGTATTAGTCACTCTAAGAATTGTGCATGAATGAGTCATAAAAAATCACGCCGCCTAGGCATCATGCTTACTTGGTTCATACACATATAGTGTTTTATCATTAAATGATGACACGAGGAACCTGCCGCGGTGAAGCATCGCACTTATTGGCTTCTTCACGGGCGGCTGCAGTGACACGACGCTCCACTGGCGGTCGGCGCCCAACACTTGCAGGCGGTTGTTGAGATGGTCCGCTATGAGCGCCGCGCCGTATGTGCCCGTCATGCATAGCCATGGGCCACGAAACTTGCCCGCTTTCCCGCTACCGTTGCTACCCCAGGACCCCATTGGCTCCCCCGATAGTCTGAATGCCATCAGTTTTGCATCGACACGCAGACACGCATATATCGTATTGTCCTGTATAGATATTGTTATATCTTCCACCTCACACCCCAGTTCAATGCGACGGCTTTCCTTCCATCCGCCAGCCTGCTCGTACACACGGATATTGCCCTGCGCTTCCGCTGCGTAGAATGCACCATCGTGCTCAGCCACTCCGGTGAAGCAGCCTCCGTCGATGCGGCGTCGGTTCGTTCCTGCAACATGTAAAATATATACTGAGTGATGATGCTAATATTGTGTGTTGTGGCTAGATGGAAAATAGTTTTCTATCTCACTATTGTTGCCTCGAATCGTCTGCTTAGTTGAATGATATAGGTCAATGTAATGCATTTATAAAATGTCTAATCGATTAACATTTTACGCCATTCTAAGGAATGTAACCTAGTTGTCCTCGTCGATGCGGCGCCTCTTCTGCCCTGAAACATAGGTTTACAGAGTTGTTATAAAGACAAAATTGTATTTTCAAATATAGTTTAAGAATATAGCATTCTTTAAGTAAAAGTCGGTTTGGTTTGTTTGAAGGATTGTGAGAATTGACGCCAGATTTTATTCGCGAGTCAAATGATGCAAATGCTTCCAACATGATCGCGGCATTGATAACAGTATCAAAACCGTTGGCGTCATTACTAATGTATTTTGTTTATAAGCAAAACTTTAGAGATGTCAATGGACTTTGTCGCTCATCAATGACAATTCATAACCACGGAGTGGCAAGAGAAATGTTAATAGAATATTATATAACGTTTGTGAAAATATATCGTATTTTTGCTTCGTCTTCGCATCATACAAATAAAGGGAATATTCGGTTATTAAATGTGCATTATAATTTTGCTTCTGTTAATTTTGTTTAAGGAAAAGATAATTCTTTCGATATAAACGAGTTCGATTAATAGTTGTTCACGATTAATTTATGTGATTTGAACATAATGTGTAATGTTTTGCATATAGTTTGCGTTAAACGAGTATATTTAAGGGCAATATTCAAATAATGATATGAAAGATATTTCATACCCATTTTCGAGGATTTTATTTGCAAAAAATAATATTCAAAGAACACAATAAACCAAGAAAATAAACATAGGCATGGCGCAGTCCATTCCATCGATTATATATGATAATCAATATAAGTGATACCATGGTTCATCCGGCGTTGCCACATGCTCCTCTATGCCCATGTCACCACTGCCACGGTCACACTTTGATTTTACCGAAACTTAAATAGTGCATTTACCTCCATGATCAATCTGGATTAGCCCCTTCTCTCCGGCCACGGTCACGTCCCCATCAGACAGCACTGCCACATCGTACACGATCAATATGTCGCCGCTGTCACTTTCCCTCTCTATCTAGACAAAACAATGCATTTACCTTCATGGTCCATCACGAACAACCCGTAATTTCCCGCCACGGCGACGTCTCCATCAGGCAGCGCTGCTACATCTATCACGCTGCCCATGTCGCCGCTGTCACTTTTGCCCTCTATCTCTCGCAGAGGCCGCAGCTCGGTGTCGAGCACGTTGATGCCATAGAGGTGGCACTGCCACAGGTCGTTGTTGGGCATTTGTCGCAGGAAGTTATGGGCACTGGGCAGCTTTACTGAGTGTTCCTTGCGCACCCACTGTATATTCGAAATTGTATCTAGGTATAAAGGCCGCTCCTGGGAAATGCAATGAGTATGAACTAGTAAAGACAAATAACACTTAAAAGCTGTAAAAGTTTTTTTTTTCAATTACTTTTTTTTCTTTTTATTCACTCAAGATATTATCAGTTCATTGCAATACAAGTACATCGAAAAAAAATCTTAACTAATTCACATGAATATATAATCAGTACATTGCGATACTTATAACATTTTGTTATATTTTTTAACATCAGGGAAAGAGTGTTTTTTTTTGTTTTGCTGCAAAGTCATACTTAATCACACTTCAGTTCTTATATTGCATTACAAACACAACAATACATTATCTTGTACATTCATTTTTTTGTAACATTATAATAGGTCAATCAATATTCCAAACTCGCTATACCTTTTACTGTTCACATTGAAGAAACTTTGCTCTATTGCTATATTTTTTCGCAATATTAAAAGGAATTGTGTGAAGTATACATTGTTTTTTTTTTAATATGACATTTATGTATGTATATCCTAGCTTGAAGCAACGTGTAATCAATAACAAAACAAAACTCTTGTGGTACATCACCTTTTACACGTCCCAATAATTTCATGCGATTATTAATTACTATGTTTTCTACCAAGTTTCGTCTCAACCAGTTTCCGAGAAGGTGCCAAAACGATTCCACATTCTTACAGTTACAGAATATATGCATGATATCTTTGTCTTCGTTACACAATATACAACTTGCTTCAAT
>LQRL01013937.1:7369-22231 GCA_001703475.1 Hydroides elegans | reverse complement strand
AGGTCAACCGTCCCTATATATAGGGACGCGTCCCTATATATAGGGATGCGTCCCTATAAATAGGGGCGCCCCTATAAATAGGGACGTACGCGACCTGGTAACATTGAGTTATTCGTTCGTCATCATCTGTCTATATGGCCAATGATGAATGCCATCCTTCAGACTTCGGTGCACAAATGACGTGATATAATCTATTATAAGCTTAAACCGAAATGAGAACCGTCGCGCTTATTTTTTTACACATATTTATATTTTTTAATATATTAGAAGGAAAGAATTTTCTTGTATGAAATTATTATATGAAATAATAATCAAATAATGAACAATATCCAGAAAAATAGGCTTGCTGCTCAAATTGATAATTTTCTTGAATAAACAAGGGCGGATGGGTTATATCAACGATAATTCGAAAATATCTGATGTTTTACACTATTTCAAAAAAAAAAAATCATCATACTGTATATACCAATTTTGTCAATTTGTAGATACGCCTAGAATGCAAATAATATTTTTAAAAAATTGGTGTTGAAGACATTCGTCGGTAAAATGATAAATAAACTCAAATTAGATACATACGTTAGCTCAGCGCCACTCCAGCGACTAACAGGAACGATTTGAGTGAACTGATTTATTTTCTAAACTTCTAAATGTTTCTAAACATTTTTCCGAATAAGTCTATTTAACATGAGACTACGTCGAATTAGAGTATTTACTATTTTCGTTTGGCCATTTATGTATTTATGAATATATTGAACTACAAAAAGATGATTATTATAATATACCTGTCAAATGCTATCAAACAAAAGTGTTTATTCTAAAAACAATTTGCTTAAATGACGTAATTTTGTTTTTCTATTTATATGGACCATATTGCTATGTTAACATACATGTATAAGTATAATTCTAGTGTCATTAAATGTCAAATTTAAATTGTTTGTACTAAAATAAGTAGTCTAACATAACATTCTTGGACAAACAAAACATATGTGAATATCGAAATTGATTTCAACTTAGATTTCACATTTGAGCTCATCGGTAGATTGAAACGATAATTGTTATATAACTCTTTCTTTTTCAACATAATAGTAAACCATTTTATTTCTAACTAACAACTGCTTAATTCCA
Organism: Hydroides elegans; assembly: GCA_001703475.1. NCBI lineage: Eukaryota > Metazoa > Annelida > Polychaeta > Sabellida > Serpulidae > Hydroides > Hydroides elegans. Next base: position 21,106 of record LQRL01013937.1, on the reverse strand, counting down.
TGTACGACCATGTATTGTCAGAATGAGCGAAATCAGAGAATTTTCATCTTCAATAAATGAAGAGCACACAACGAGCTGTTCCCCACAAAAGGTGTTCGCCACCAATTTCCAGTTGGCCTGGCAATTTTGAGAAAATTTATTCTAGCTTGGAGATTTGAGCATTTTGAGGAACATTTTTTGAAAATAATTTCTTAATTGTTTACAATATGTAGCGAGAATTATTATTTCGTAATTGATTAAACTTGCTAGCAGTAGGGGTGCCCTTCATAAATGAGCATTTGAATAATAAAGCCTCACTGGAGTATTTTGAGAATAATATTTCATATTCGTCCTTGATCCCTGAACAAACTGTGTGATATTGATGTTATTGGTTGCAATATATTTTCTCAATAATTTATTTATCTTTTTATTTAGTTAAGGTCCTTACCTAAGACTTAGGGCGACCCATTTGACCATTATTTCCATCAACTATCAATACTGAATCTAATAAGATGTTAAAGAACGATTATGTGGTCACCGTTTGTCCAGTATCATATTTTGTGATTTTTGCGGTGATATGGTATTTTCAATATTTAACATTCAGGATAGGAAAAGTAATCATAAGTTCATTTATTATCGTGGATGCGATAACAATCGTTTAGAAATAAATGATTAAAAACAAAAATCCGCGTTTATATTGTTTTATTACGAATAGTTCGAGACTTATCAAATGCAATCTGTTAGTCGGTTAAGACTCCGGGTGCTATATATCATCTGCCCTAGGCAGTTCCTTATCATTTCTTTGAGTGACGCACCCCGACCAAGCAATAATGGGTAATACATGTCCAGAAAAAAAAACATATATTTTAATGTCCAACCATCATTAGTCATATATAAATATATCTTTAGGAGGTCAAGAATGATAAACACTTATACAATTAACCAAATTTGATAGCTGTCGTGTTTTCTTTGGTTCATATATGTTAATCTTATATCTAAGAGATATTGAAGTAATATAAGAGAGTTGAGTTATGAAATACACTCTCGGTAAACTGCTTGAAAATATTTCATATTACATTATGTACGTTAAAACGTTATCAATGCACTTTTTGTGAAAAAAAGTTATACCCGCCACTTTTGATAAAATAAAAATACATTAACCTAAAATGACCGGACATTTGTTTTTTGTTTTCGAGTATATCAATTGAGTCGTGATCGAAACATTGAAAAGACGTCGATATGACGATGCTTAGTGAATTTTGCCAGGTGGGACACAACTGTAGAAATAAAAACAAGTGGTTCGATCTGGATCCTATAATAACGAAGATGTGAATATGAAAAACCATAGATGCAATAGTAACGGAAGGGGAAGCATTAGAAATGAATAATAGTATTTGATACGAAATTGCATTTTACTTCATTTTGAATTGTATCAAAAATATTTGACAAAATGTAGGCTGCGATTTGGACGGATATGCGTTATGCAATAAATCTTTTAAAAAAAAACACTATTTTAAATAGTATACAAGACTAAAATAAATAATGCAGATAAACAAATGGCGATTTTTATCGATATTACATCACTGCATTTTTGATAGAATATCAAAGAGTCATAGTGACTAATGAATATTTAATTCAATCACACCAACGTTTATCATCGTTTAAAGTAAGAACAAATTGATTGCTACTCAAAAAGTAACTATAATCACACATATATATTTTTTCAAACTGAAACATTTGTATTAAGTAATCATGGCTAACGACATCACTATAACTGAGACCCCACCAACACCAATCGTTGAAAAGCGAACTCCACCCACATCTACGGGAGAAGGAAGTACCATGGATGCCTTATCCACAAATTATTCCATGGATGAAATAAGTTCTGTGGCTCCAATGAAGACTATTGTGAGTTTTGTGATTGATGATGGGGAAACGTGTGATATTAATAATCTGGACGAGGATCAGAAAACGAAATGCCAGAAAAAGGAGGATAAGAAACATGCAAGGTATATTTACAATTTTGGCTTGATGTTTGTTAAGGCGTGTTCACGCAAAAAAATATCCTAAATTTTTGCGTGAACACAGCGGATAAATTGCAATGTTTTTATACAAATGTGGATTTCGAAATTATCGGGTTTCGTGCTTTTTTCCTAGCTTTTTCGTTTGCGTGAACACGGCCTTACTCATATTTTAACAGTTTTAACAGTTTCAACACTTTATGGATATATCTTCACACAAACAAACGTAATTTATTGCTTTATTTTAGAAAATTCGGTGTTATGATATTTTGAAACATATCAAAGGCCACATTATCAGACACCATTTAAGTGTATTTTACTACATTACGTAACTCTCCATTTAAACAAGATTGTTCATATTTCATGTCACAATCGAATTTCTTTTTAGTCAGTCGGCCTCGATTTTCTTGAGCATGATGTACGCCAACCTAATCGTTCTCATTGGCATCGTCTTCCCGGTCAGCGAGGCACTTCTCGATTCCTGGCAATCCGATACTGTAGTTGCGGTAAGAGACCAGGATCTATATATTCCGCTCGACTTATACTTAACCTTACCCTTAAAACCAATGCAAAAGGTCTGGGGAAAATCGTAAGTTTAAGGTTAAGCTCAAAGTGGAGAATATGGGTCCAGACGTTTGTTTAAACAACATTCTATGTTACTCGAGGCTGAACACAGGTCTGAGCCTTTCCTTCACTTTATTAGCTTCACATTTGTGACCATGCAACTTACAAAAACTGACTTTCTTCATAATTTGAAATAATCTATTTAATTCTGTTCTACCAAAAAAGTATGTCACCATCTTTTCAAATACGTTTTTTTCTTATTTCATATTACTGAACGATTTCATTTTATTTTTACAATTTCATTTTTATATAGGTGTTCATGATCTACCTTCTCGGTGGCTCCACGATCTTCCTCATCATATTCATGATCAAAAACAAGAAACGACCCATCGCAAACCACAACGAAATGGGAGGCCGTGATAACCCGAGTATGCTATTCGATGAACAAACCTCTAACGTCCGCTTTTCAATGGGCTCCGTTGATAACATAGCAGAACAAATGCAAACTCAAGCTCGCCGCAAAAGTCGACGCGCTTCTGAACTCTATTCCCGCGAATCGTCACCAACTCGTAAGATATCCACCACAGAATCTGGAGTGGGTCTGGAACATTCGTCGAGCGCCGGAAGCCTCAGCGTGATCTCGGCGAATCCGAAACTACGTCACGTGGCCGAAGAATCACCACGTGATCATCACAATATTCCGTATTCCACGTATATTCCGCAAAATGGAGGTGGCGTTTCGAATGGCAGCGGCGGCGATTCCGGATTGGATTCGACGGCTTCGAATGTGCGATCGCGAAGGCGGACGTATAGTGTTTCGAGTATTTTGTCGGATTCTGAGGATTCTGCGAATTCTCTAAATATGCCGGGAAGTGACATGGAGGTGGCGCATTATATTGCGTTGAAAACACAAACGGCGAGTTTATCGCATGAAGGGACGAGTTTCTATCTGCGCTTTGGGTGTTTGAGTAAGTTATATAGTTCACCTGATAACAATAAAGTATTATTCGAAACTACATCTTAAGCTTTATTAAGTACAACTTCGTGTTTTTAAAATTTACCTAACCTGACTTTTATACAGACCAAAAACACTAATTGGAAGGCGCAAGTAAAATTCAATTATTTTGCATAATTTATTTTATTACAGTTTTCTCCGTGTCATATCTGATGTACCTCGTTTTGGAAATGGAATATTTTTTCACGACTCACAACTCAATGTGTTATCCCGACACGAGAAAGAACATCTGGGTGATCATCTTTCAGCTCATATTTGTTTTGGTCCAGACCTTCTTCTTATTCAAAACACAAAATGTGAGTTTAATATTTGTCATTCAGCGAAATTTCGTGCTATATTGTTATAAATCCCTTGACGCACGTAGGTATTCCTTTTTTATATTAGAAATTATATTTGTTTTCGTTGTTACGTTTGGGGAATAGGCTACAACAACGTTTCGCAACCTTAAAATCATTTTAAGGTTGCTCCTTTGTCCTGACTTTTATTAAATCAATCAAATTTTAACCCAACACGAATTATCCAGATTTTGCAAAAGTATCAGCTTTGTTAAGTAGTTGTATTTTTTTTAAATTATAAGTGAAAACTAAACTAATATGTTTTTTGAAGCTCATGAACATTTGTCTCAATTTACCGTTGTATATGATTTCTCCTGTTTCCAGTTGTACATAACAAAATACAAAGGCTTCGTGCGATTCGGCTTGATGCATGTATTTGCCACAAACCTGGTTGTCTGGATTCGCGCTTTGGTCTTGGAAGTCGTGGAAGGTGTACATGAGGCCCATTTGGAAGAACATGCTGCGGGTGCGCTTAGCGCTATTGCAAGTAAGTTAGCTGTTTTAAAAGTGTAATTTCAAGAAAATAATCGTGTTAAATAATGCTATTTGAAGTATGTAAAGAGTTTTAAAGCTTTTTCAGGTCAGTAAGCTGGTAAAATTGCTTAGATTAGGTCGTTTAAAATCATTGGTATATGTAAAATTCTCACGCTGCAAATTTGAGAGGATGTGTTGGTGGGGTGATTTTTTTCAGATTAAATAGTAAATTGCTATCGATTGATATCATTTATATTAATTAAAGTAGGTTTCCTTTTTATTGCCTAAATTAGGTGTGTGGGTAATAGTTTTTTTCCAAGAATTAATAGTGTTTATTAATTGATTTAGTGATACATTTCATTGAAATACATGTGTCAGTCATTTATCCATGCATTTGCCACGAGTTGATCCATATCTCAAAATCGCATTTTACTGCGTCTTAAATATTTGATTTAATGCGAGTTCAAACCTAAAGATAGCGTCAATTGCGAGTCAATCACTCTTAAGGTACAATTCTTAGGAATTGCTATATGGTCCACAATGATTTAGTGATACATTTCGACCAAGGATGCCAAAAGATATGTACATATGTCCTAGTTAGCATGACGAGTAAATTATGAAAGACAATGAGATCTAATCAAAGACAACACACCAGGGCCATAGGGGGTGATACGCAACATGATAAATGATTGTTGAGGATCTTTGAAATGTCGATTAAGATAAATGTTTATCGCTCAACTCTTAATTTCTGACAGTGAACGTGATTGATAGGTAAGGTAAGCATTGTTAAGTAGTTGGTGATTAATCGTAACACAGATAAAGGCTACTTTCACACGCTTATGCTTAGGGTTATGATGATGTCGAAATATATGTCGATATCAAAGTAACATCTATAGCCATTGTTGACCTGGCTACTCGTAGAAAAGATGATTTTTTTCTAATAAATAAAAACAAGCATAATAAATAAACAACCTCAAATAACAAATAAACAAACTGTCATGTGGTCCAGAGTCAATGCAGTACCACACTGTGTCACTGATACATGAACTATAGAAGTCGATAGTTAAATTACAATTAAGAAACCGATCAACATTGAAATATAAAAAAATAGAATATCTCTGTTCTGGTACCATTTTATTAGCTGGTATTTTTGTGTGTCTTGTTTCATTATAGATCAAATATCAATGGTTAAACTAACTAGATACAATTTTACCGGGTTCTCAAATCCACAATTAGATTTAACATCATAAATCAAAGTCATAAATGATGCTAACAGTGTAGATAGATTCTATTCTACGTTAGGTTAGTGTCTTTACCGAAGGTTGTACTCGCTAATGCGGTCCCAGCAGATACGTCTAAACCCTTTCGCCAATTATCTATATCTAGCAAAGCATTAACATCTCTATGGGGAAATTTAATCATACACGAGCGCAAAATATAATAAAACTCCACATTTCTAATTCAAGCTATTTCATTTTTCAGGTACCCCCTTATACGAGGACACCACAATCGACTGCTCGACCTTCGAAGAGCCCATTACTGTCAAGGCGACCACCTACCTCTTCCCCTGCATCCTCGAATACAGTCTCGTTGCCTCGGCAACCATGGTCGTTCGCTTCAAATCGCTCGACATCCGGGTAAGCGGAGAGGTGCTACAGTCGATTAAGAAATATCTGCGGAAAGCCAAGAAACAAGTGACGGATGGCAAGCCGAATGTGGAACTAAAGACGGCGGAGATTACACATGCTAAGATGCTGGATAAAGCGCATACTGGGTTATACGCGGGTATTTTAGTGTTCACTGGTACAGTAATCGCGTTTATTATGTTTATGTATTGTATCCAGTCGGAGGATTCAGCGAAACAGGATGAAGCCATTTTGATTTATGATGTCACTGACCTTGGCCTTTGTATCTTGGCATTCGTTGCGATTTTATTGGCGGTGTTTAAAATGCGCAGTTTTTCATATTCGTTATTGCGCGAAAATTATGTTGATCATTTTTTGCTTATGATTTCATTTTGTGGTCTTACGCTATATGAACTGTTTCAGGTTGTATGCTTCTTTTATAATGTTACTCATAAGAATGTGAATACTGAAACTATCCTGGGTGCAGTGAGTAGTTTATTCACGATTATCCAAGCATTGTTTCAAATTGCATTTATATTATTTGGAATGCAGCTATACGCGCATTCTTCGGAACAACGAGCGAACAAACCGGGTCGTGGTATCATCACATTTTTAATAATCGCTAATTTGTCATTTTGGGTAATTAAATCCTTTGGAGAGGGTGATGTGTCTACTGATCTTATGGAGGCATTTTTCGGGATCACAGCATGGCAAATCATTTTACATGTGAATTTGCCGTTTATGTTATTCTTCCGATTTCATTCGAGCGTGTGTCTTGCCGATATGTGGACTTCGGCTTATGAAAATGAAGAAAGCCCCATTCAATATGTTGATATCGATTGAAATACTCAGAAAATATTGAAATAATTGACGATGATAATTCCAAATGGATATTCATGAGATACAAATTTAAAGGTATTTAAGGTATAAACGGGTTGCTCTAAATGTGAGTAAAAGCAAGTCATCAAGTCATTGCTATATGGTCGGGGCGATCCAGTATGCATTTACTCAACGGGTTGAGAATATGTGACATTGAGGGTATTATAAAGGCGTATTTATCTCCAAAGGTCATTAATGTATCTCCAAAGGACAAACAATGTATATATGATACGATAGTTAACTACCAATTTTATAGATAGGTATATTGGATTGTGATCGAAGAAAACTTTTGGTAGTATATCTATATTAGATTTGGATTCGTATATTTACTTGACTGTATGATGTAGTGATAATCATCGACTAATAAACGATATCATAAAATGTTCAACAGTGCTATTTTATTATTGTTTTTTATCCAGGCATCAAATGTTTATCTAATACAGAGCAAGGCATTGGTATTTCTGTTGCACATGTCTCGCCCAAGTGATGAAGCGGACGACTTTGACTATTTCGGCCCTCTATTCCTGACATTTCAATGGACGTTGTGGCCATAAGAGCTTTACACTCAATTTTTAATCTGTAAAGCTTATTATATTGGAAATATAATTAAAAATTCCATTTATTAAGCTAAATCCGATAACAACATAGAATTAATATGAACAATTATTTGTTTCTCTGAATGATCTTTCACGAGATTCTAAAACGATGAAAGAAACGTCGGACAAAAAATGTATTAATTATACATAATACGCGCCCCTGTTTGCTATAATATTGCCGCAACCATTTTCCTGAAAGTGATTTATATAACTTAAATAATTTTAGATAATTTTATCTAATTTTAGATAATCCTATTGAAGTTTTGGAAAATGACATTGTCTTAATATCTACAATAACATTGTCCACATCAGGTCGAATCAAATAATCACAATTGTGCCTTATGGAGATGGGTGTTAAATGTAGGATTCAGATATATACACGTTTCGCTATGTTAAATTCGACGGATGGGAACTTGTTTTGAATTATGACTAAAATCCGTGTTTTAAAATTATTAACAGCAACTATTTCATTTAAAATTCTGTTAGTTTATGACTTTCCCGTGTTGCACTCCCACATCACATCTAAATTCGATGACATGATGTCGATTTCTATTTATAGATTATGTTACACGCAGCGCTGAAAAATAGCGCCATCTGTATCAGCATACGGAATACATGTCTAAATTCATGCAAAAAGAAATATAATTTATTCAAACAGAAGAGGCTTTTGCTTTTACTTAATGTTTACAAAAGTAAAACCAGGATTTGTTATTGATATATAGGTGCATGCATAAATTTCAAAGTTTTATTATTTAGTAGTAAAACTTAAGTTTTGTGACCTACATGTACATGACTTTCATCCAATAATCCCTTTTTACGGCAGAGCCATTGCCTTTTAGGGAATGCTGTAAAACAGTAAATAGGATTGATGCAAACATGTTTTTCATGTAAGAGCAAAATAACATTTCAAATAAAAGAAGAATCAAAAAATACTTTTTTATGTTTACAGTTGAAGTTTGCAACTTTTGTCGTCATGGACGTTGTGATTGCGTCCTGGTAACGTGTTTGTGAAGTTTTTTTCAAAACGAAGTTTTAATTGCAAACTCTATTAAAACAATTTGCTTCGAGAACAAATATACACACGGACAACGCTTAATGAAATCGAATTGTCAATTTCGCCCACCGTATAAAAATCCTTATCTAATTAAAATAAGTAAGAATTAGAAGTCAATTCAATACGATATTGATACCTACATAAACAAACACCAATATCACAGTTGATCGTAGCTTCTACTCTTATCATAGACGTAGACATATACATGTGTATTTACGATACAAAGCTGATTATAATTTTTTTTCTGGTAGAGATTTTTTTCCAAAACAAATTTTGACTTAAACATGTAATCTATAATGTAAACGCCAAAGCCTAACGATGAGCACATTTTGCACGAAGCCTAATTTACTATACCATAGTCAAAGAACTTTTGAATCCGGAATGCATTTTTTAATATCCCGTTTTGCTGCTGTGTTGTTGTTCAGAACAAGGATGTCAGACTGTATAAATACGGTGCTGCCAAAACTGTCATCCCAGAACTGTTTCTGTGCAACTGTTTTTAACCACTTTCACATCGCCAATTTAATTTATATATAAATGAACACCTTTTCTGGAAAGGGCTACATGCTGAATAAATTTCGGAATAAAGGAATTAAGGTATATTTCAATAAGGCACCATGAGCACTACAAACATGAACAATATAACAATAATCGAAACCCCTCCATCCCCTGCTGATGAAGAATTCGGCGAAAATGGATCACCTCTGCTACCAATGGGCGATTTCGTTGCCATGGATACATCATCTATGAAGGATTCCGTGGACGGGGGATCGACCGAGGCAATGCCAATGAAAACGGTTGTAGCGTTTGTGATAAATGAGGAGGAAGATGAGGATAGTAGCAGTGGAGGGTTGGATGGTGGAGTCGATGCGGATGCAGAAGAAAGGATGAATCGAAAGCGTGCAAGGTAATGTGAAAAACAAAAGATTTGAGTTGTAAAAACAAAATTAAAAGATTTGATTGATAGTAGAACTCGTCTCCAAAACCATGTAATCTCACTACTATGCAAACTCGACCCAACCCACTCGGCAAGGGTCTTCCATAGTACGTAAACAACGTTGGCCACTTTAAAAGTGTTTCCATTCTCAGTATTTTTTTTACACCGAACTTTGTTAATAATGTGTTGATCTTATCATATTCTAAGTTTAATTAATCCATTACTACAAAGATGAGATTTCCTTACGAGATTTTTAATATTTCCAAGTAAATACCATTAAGAACAATACATGTATATTTCCGAATCTCTGAAAACGTGATGAAACGAAAAAAAATCTGGTTTTCAGTCAATTAAAATTCTAGTGTCGATTATTTGGGATTTCTAGCTGCCTTTGATAATACTGGTTCTCTATTGCTGTAAATAAAGAGAGTCTATGAAAATTAATTGTTTCCAAAAAACATACAAGGATATTATCTTTCTGTGACAAACTGTGGTTGGATTTATATCTGTAAAATGCATCCGTTGTGTTTTTTGAAAATATCCTTTTGTGCGGGGATTGGCAGTAGAGCCAGGATTTGGGTATTCTATCATATTTATAAAATATACTTCCTTTTTTTTACAGTAACTCTGCATCCGTGTTCCTCAGCATTATGTACGCGACACTTATCGTTCTAATCGGCATTGTCTTTCCGGTCAGCGAGGCTCTCCTTGATTCGTGGAAGTCTGATACTGCGGTGGCAGCCGTAAGTGATACATCTCCCTTTATCATAATTCATACATTTGGACGGGAAGCAGCACTTACATGAACAGTGCATGGACACTCTTTAAATCAAAAGTATTTCATTGTCATCCCTTTTATATTGCTTATGTTAAACCTTATAATAGATCGGGTTATCTTCATATTCAAAGTCTAATAAACCGCTTCCGACTAACATAGTAAAAAAGAAAACTTTAAAAAGAAAACTTAGAAGTCATGTGTTTATAAATTTAATGTTTTAACTGTAGGCCAACCTACACATCTCGTCATGTATTCCAAAATAGGCTAAAGTAGTCCCTTGTAATGTTTTCAGAATTATATTCCCAAATTACATCTCAGTTTGCATCATAAGCTTTTTTTAATAATGACATCATAACATTTGGTGACAAGACAGTATAGAATTCCACATACATAGTTTTTAAAGGATATCCTGATAGTTTAACTGAAAAAATACATTAAATAGATAGCAAATGAACGTGACGTGTGTCAATGTGACTGGCTATATCCTGATACATGTATATAGTTGTATAAATTGTGTTATACGGTACTTCCTGGGTAATGGTTTTCCCAATACTTATTACCAAAGTTTATGTTTTTCTCATAGGTATTCATGGTTTATCTTCTTGCTGGTTCAACGGTGATCCTGATTTTACTCATGATCCGAAACAAGAAGCGACCAAAGATTCCAACAAACATATTCCGAAAACCTCCGACTAGTCCACCGAACGACCCTCTAGCCAATGGCGATGTATTCTTCGGTCCCGGTGAAGACATGGTTGACAACATCCCCGATAATACCCTATTATCGCGACGACGAAGCAGGTCACTGTCCGATCTTCGGGATCCTTCGGACGTTTCCGGAAAACCAACAACCCCCGAATTCCCTGGATTCGGCGGCTTAACACGTACTGGGAGCGCACCTTCTCTGAACGCACTGACTGCGAATCCCCACTTACGCCATCTAAGTTCCGACGCGTCATTCTCCCCGTCTCTGCAAGATGTATCGAATGGCACCCGATTAGCGCCTCACTCACCTAATGCATTGACCGCCGGAAAAAGAGCATGTAGTTTGAGCAGTATTGTTTCGGAAGTGACGTCACAAGGTGGTCATGTGACCGGAAACGGAAGTCAGAGCGGCAGCGAAGTGGCGCATTATATTTCGTTGACGTCGCGAACGGCGAGTATGAGTCACGAGGGAACGAGTTTGTATCTGCGCTTCGGATGTGTAGGTAAGTTGCATTAAATATACCGATGATTTGATATAACGACCAAAATAATAATTCAATTTAGCAGTTATGTTTTAGTTTAGGATGTCACATAATCTTAAAATTATTACTAAACATGTATTTTTCTCTACCGTTGGTTTGAGCAACTGAAAATATATATTTGCAATAGCGACAGTGTAATTGTCTAAGGTTAAACATTTTCTAATGTGCTATCTGTTTGATCCTTGTATTTCTCTATTCTAATCATATTTCATTGCAGTCCTTTCGGTGGCATATCTCATGTACATCATCTTAGAGATGACATACTACTTCACGGCACTCACGTCACCATGTTACCCAGAGACACAAAATAATATATATGTGTTGGCATTTCAACTCATATTTGTGTTGGTACAGACCTTCTTCCTCTTCAAAACAGAAAACGTAAGTAAAAGGTTACGAGTATTATGCCCAACAATTTGTCGTTTGGGCCATTTTGGAATAGCATAGCCTCTAGTCGAAGATACATGTATCTGGCGCCGATGATTTCAATTTCATATAGTACTGTTTTCTACTTAAGTTTTAATAAACATGTAGGCCCTTTACCAATAATTCGCTGATATATTTATCAAATTCAATGAAGATTCAAAACAACCACCTAAAAGTCCCTTTTTCATTTTTCTAGCTGCACATCAAAAGATACAAGCGCCTCGTCCGTTTCGGCCTTATGCATGTCTTGGCGACCAACCTGGTTGTCTGGATTCGCGCTTTGGTTTTGGAAATCGTGCATGGCATACACGAAGCGCATGGGCACGGGCATGGGGATGAACATCATGGATCACATCATGAGAGTGAAGAAGATAGTTATAGTGAGGACAGTCATGAAGGTGGGTTTACTTTCGTTATGTTATAGGAAGTATTGTGCGTTTGCGTCGCAAATACGTCCCAACCTGGAATCAAATATTTTTCAAAAAAAATCATTTTGCATAAACTGAATAATTGGAGCGCTCTCGCAATGTATCGTTAAACTGAATAAAACGTATCTTGATATATTATCATAAATACTTTTTGATAGATAATGTACTTAGAATTATCATTGTTTAGTTAAAACATTACAAAGCCTTAAATATGAATGATAACCTTTACCATGATTTTTTCTTTAGATTGCAACATCATTCATGTATTCTTTTTGCAGCTTCACATGACTCATACGAGGGCACACCCACCAACTGTTCCTCCTTTCACGAGCACATTGCAGTCAAAGCAAGCGTCTACCTCTTTCCCTGCATTCTCGAATACAGCCTCGTTGCCTCAGCAACCATGATCATCCGTTTCAAAGCCCTCGACATCCGCGTGAGCACCGAAGTCCTCAAATCGATCAAGACGTACCTGCGAAAAGCCAAGAAGCAAGTCATCGAAGGGTTGAGATCGGACTCTGCAGGGCGTAATCATGAGCACGGCCATGCTAAAATGTTGGACAAATCGCATAAAGGGTTATATGTTGGTATTCTTGCGTTTACGTTTACATTTGTTGCATTTATAATGTTTATTTATTTCAAGTCGATCGGTGATAAAGCCAAACATCAGGAAGCCATTTTGATTTATGATATTACTGATTTGTGTCTTTGTATAGCTGCGTTTATTGCGATCGTCATAGGTGTTTGGAAAATGCGTAAGTTATCCTATTCCTTCTTACGTGATAATTACGTCGACCATATTCTGCTATTGATTTCCTTCTGCGGTCTCACCATATACGAACTCTTTCAAGTCGTTTGTTTCATATATAACGTTAACCATGGGCACGTCAATAGTGAAACCGTACTGGGGCTCATTATCAGTTTATTCACTACGATCGGGGCTCTAGCCCAACTAGCATTTATCATGTTCGGTATGCAGTTGTATTCGCACTCTGCCGAGCAAAGGCGGGCTAAACCGGGTCGCGGGATGATCACTTTCTTAATTTTGGCAAATCTGTCATTTTGGGTGATAAAATCGTTCGGCGAGGGAGATGTCTCGGCAGAGCTGATGGAAACATTCTTTGGTGTCACTGCATGGCAGATTATTTTGCATTTTAATTTACCGTTCAAATTGTTTTTCCGTTTCCATTCGAGTGTCTGTCTTGCCGATATGTGGACGTCGGCGTATGAAAATGAAGAAAGTCCGATCGAGTATGTGGATATCAATTAGAGAGGGAAGTTCTTAACTTTAGTTTATTCATAACCAATATAAAAAAAAACATTGCCCAATTAGATGCCATCAAAGTTCTCGAATAAAAAAATAAAAGGACATACTTTTA
>LQRL01013925.1:861-16497 GCA_001703475.1 Hydroides elegans | reverse complement strand
TAGTACCTTCAGGCTTTCCAGCATTTTTGTGTCTTGGTATTGTTGAACATTGAAACGGACTAGCTATAATGAAAATATAAGGGCCCACGCACACTATTGTAATAGGGATTTTATAGGTTTCACACAGTGTGCTGTCTCTACAGCACAATCAAAGTGTAACAAATTAAACTGAACACCTCTTGTATATAGACTGATGGTCCCCGTTAAATCGAAGTCCTCAAAATTGATTTCATGTTATCTGATAGCAGTTTTTCGGTTGACCAAGAAGACATATGCAATGATCATGCAATCGTTAACCCTCCCCCTACCTAGACTATTGGCCGGTTGCAGATCACGGTGTTAGCACCAAGCCGGTGTTGGGCATTTCAGGGAAACGCGTGTTTCTCATCAGTTGGTCTATGTTCATACACATTTTCTTGTAAAAACTACTGATATTAATGGGCGCAACAATAATCATTGCTAAAATTCCAGTTCCTTGCATCTGGAAAGAAAATAAAACAGCGCTCAAGCTTGACTCAAGCGCTGCTTGGGGCTAACACCGTGATCTGCAACCGGCCAATATATGTATATATATTTTCCCTGTATTTATATTACGTAGAGCATATTTAACTAAACAGAGCTCAGTTTGTCGAAATCGCACCCCAAATGTTGAGCATTTTGTTACTAATTGTTATACTTATATTAGAAACGATACATAACAATAGCATTCGATAACAGCTGAATTTTTTTTCTCAAATGTTGATATCAAATGGACCTGTGACTTACTTAAAATAGTCAAAATCTTTGTCGATTTCTGACACGACTTCCCAAGTTGTGTGGACCTCTTCTTAGCCAATTTTCCTCCGATGTCTTATTGCTGCCTGTAATTTGTAACCATTTCTAGGACGAACACTAGTGACACATACAAAAACATATGACAACGTCATATTTTTTCTCTTGCCAATCGTATTGACAACCTACCCTTGTGCGTTCTTGGAGTGAGTTGAGCAGGAAGAGAAATGTAGAGAAACTGAAATCCAAGCAACCACACTTCTAGGAATGTGTTGCAAGGAAACCCTCTCGCTCAGAACTGAAACACTTTTTTGTGAGCTGTCAGATGCGACCAGCTCCAGGGAGATTTTTCCACTGATGTTTGGTATTTGTAACGACTATTGAGAGACAGCGGAAAGCAGATTGAAATTTGTAAAAGGTTGTTGCCACAGTGACTGGATAATACTAAAGGGACCGACAACGGCAAAAAACTGTATGGACATGAAAAGGATTTTAACATGGTGACTGGATTAAGGATGTCACATCTTTCCTAGTTTAAAGCTCACCAGCTTTCACTTTGATGTGGGGGTTCAAAGGGTGATAGATACAAGCAAAGAACTTTGTTTCTAAGCAACTTAATCTTGGTCGTGGTAACGAAAGTGAGGATTTTATCAGGTTTAATCAATTTAATGTTATTTCTAACGTGGATTAGAATAGAATGCTGTGAAAATCCCGTAATTCGGGGATAACCTTGGAGCAAAGCGGCAATAAAAGACTCGGTGAGTAGCGTTTGACTTAATTTGCTAAATCTTATAAAACTGTTGCTGCATCCAAAAACTTGCTTGCTTTAAAATTGATTTCATTTACCGTAATTTTCCGCGTATAATACGCACCCGCGTATAATACGCACCCCGACTTTTGCCCCCAAAATGCCAAAATATTCATATTTCCGCATATAATACGCACCCCGAGTTTGGAAATATTTTTGCTTTTTTTTTTTGCGTTAACTTCAGTTTTGAACCTATGAAATATACCTCCCAATATATATTAAAAGCATCCTAGAATCGGTTTGCCAATATTGTAGAGACTTTTATGTTTAATGTATTATATATTGTTATCACCATATACGCAAATGATAAAATTATATATTATGCAAGGAAAATCCGATAGAAAAATTATCATATGCGATGTGTCCGCGTATAATACGCACCCCGACTTTAGGCCTGGTTTTCGAAGAAAAAATGCGTATTATACGCGGAAAATTACGGTAACAAACAATTTTGCACATTAGATTTGCAAATTATTTTCCTTTCCTAGATAGATGTTATAATTATTTATATTTTATAAGAAATATAAAATCCACAAGTAAATTTGTTCTGGTGCTCAAAGTGAATGTTTTGGTCCCTTTGACTATCTTTATTATACTTTATAGACCCTAGAAAAAGGAAACTTCAGAACTTAAAAAAAACATATTAAGCCCACTTTGTAATGTGCGACATAATGAATATTGAATGCTATTTCGGTGCACTTTTTGCTAATATAATCTAGGACGCCAATGACTCTTTTGGATGATTGTCACGTTTTTTCCCCTCCCGAGGTGGCTCCATATAGGTTCCTCGATGAATTTATGGCACTCGATTATACTGTTAAAATATTGACAAATGATGTTCATTTGTATACATTCAACAGTTTGTGTTGCAGGGACTGGGAGGACGACTGATGATTAAAAAGCATCTTGTCTAGCGTCGACGGTTTTCGAAAGCGGTGATAAGGCAACACCAAATCGAGGACGACTTCAGTCGGTCAAGGTCCAAGAAAGGTGCGAAGGCTAATCTAGTTTGAAAATACATTGTAGTCTTATTGGTTGTTCGATAATTTAAGTGCTCATTTATATAAACAGTAGAGTCTCGTGATATCTATATTTTTAATTTGCTGCTATATCTTCTAGTTAACACACAAAAACCAATAAATTAGATAATTTTGTGTATGTTTCATAAAAGAAAAGTATTGGCAATGTATATTTATCACGTTATGAACGTGTGAATAACATATGATTAAGCGCTATTCATCTATTTTAAAAATAACTTAATCTTTATTTACGATTTGCAATTCAGTCGTAGTTTTGCTCATCGTCACCTTTGCCGCATGTTTAGCGAGGGCTTTTTCCTGGAGCTCCTACCATTCCTTCACATACTCACTCCGATAATTACTCCAAATGTTTGTCCCCATTGTGCATGTAAATCGTCCGCTTGCTTTCAAATGCGCGGCGCTTGTAATTGCAAACCGCTGGCCATTAATTCATTTGCGACAGCAGCTCCTGCATACAGAAACCGAGAACACTGTCATTAATGATGAAAACGATGATGTGCTTTCAGGAGTAGTTTTGGTGACTCGATCATGTGACATTTTGCGCGTGCGTGAGTGATTATACAGCGGCGGATGAGTCATAGCCGTCAAGATTAGCAGGCGAGTTATGAGTAGTTTTCTTGTTTATATGTTTAAACATTATATTAGGAATATAAACTCATATTATGCCCCTCGAGATACATGGACAGTGTCACTGTTTGATCTGGAGCATTTGGTGTGACAATGAGTGCTGAGTAAACATGCTTTGTGTAGGGTCGGTTTATCTTAATCAAAAACAGTCTATCTGGCGTGGGATATCATAAAACATAATATGAATGTTAATTTTATAGCACGTATTTGACATTTGTTTGATAAATAATATCTGAATTAAGTTTAGAAATTATGACAAAACGTTGACAAAACCACGACAAATTTTGAATTATATTCTGATTGATTTTAATGTTTAGTCGCAGTCTGATTGATAAAACAGTACTTATCGAGTAATTTCATATCAGACTAGATTGGAATATTGTAACATTACGAAGTCTTTTGATGCTCAGACTCCGTTTAATGGAATGTTCATATTGATGTCAATGGGTCAAAACTGAAATAGTCTGTGTCTGTATCTGGCTTCTGGGAAATGTCACATTTTTATTAGCAATGCTGCAAACACTTTAAGATAATTTTGCTGTGTTCCGAGACTGATTAAGCGCTATTTGAAGTTTTGATTGGTCCTGTTTTGGCTGTTGCAGATTTTAAAAGCAAACGGTTTTATCAGATCACAAATTAGTACAGTAAATCTATGGTACATGTTTAGTATGCCACTGCCAATTTCATGAGTGCATCTTCAAAATAAATAGACGTAGTGTCGAATCAGACCCTTCTCGCGCTTTAAAATAGACACTCGCATGCTTTTCAAATATAAATGCCCAAAGAATTAAGCACCAAAGGCGCTAAAAAATGGTATAAGCAGTTTCTAAGAAATATTCTTCTACAT
This sequence comes from Hydroides elegans, assembly GCA_001703475.1. Classification (NCBI taxonomy): domain Eukaryota; kingdom Metazoa; phylum Annelida; class Polychaeta; order Sabellida; family Serpulidae; genus Hydroides; species Hydroides elegans. The sequence goes on along the minus strand of LQRL01013925.1, from coordinate 12,404 downwards.
CACGGACCACCATCGACAATCTTATAACCGCGAGTATTTTCTAAAACGACGCTCCCGCAACACACACGACGTCTACATATGCACCAATGCGATCGCTTAGGTGCACCCCTGCCATAGTTATATTATAATTATCATCTTTTATCTTTTTATAGGCTATTCATCAGCTGTTTTACAAACATAAAATTTCGGGTTTACAAAATGGTTTACTTAAAGTGAGCATCCATCTATCCGTAGGCCCTATAGGGTCTGCTTGGTGTCAAAAGCCCCGAATATTGACGTATGGGATTGATGGGCGTATTAGCGAAATGTAATTAAGATAATGAGACTGCATGATTTTTCATTTGCCGTCTTGCCTTTTGATGTATAGCCATATGCATATAGGGCTGTAAATGGATTCTATGGTTCAGGGTGAGAAGTAAAATAAAATAGAATCACGTTAAACCGAACTCTACGTACGACACCAATCGAAAAGGCTAAAAAAAAGCATACACGTCAACTTGTCTTGATTGGTAGGCGAAAGCTATTTGCAATACTTCAATCTTGAGCATATATAATAATTCCATCACAGTTTATCTTGAAAGTGCAGGCCCGCTTTTGATTATTCTGTAAGCATGAATTATACCTCTCAGATTGCATCCATTGTACTTGTAGCTGTTGCTAGCAAGCTCATTTTATTGTATTGTCTGGCTTCTGGTGCCATAAGATGTCACATGAAACATTTGCATGATATCTGCGGAGGTGGAAGCGATGAAATTTCAACCCTACATCCTCCATTATTTCTAGGGACAATGTTCCGTATGTATGCACAGGCATGGTGTTGTGTATCGGAAGGATGTGTTGGAAGTCTTTATTCGCATGCAATCAACCAAATACCATTACTATTGGCGTACATAGGGTGTTATTCTGATTCAAAAACGATTCCCATCCGATACCGATATATAACCTGTTAAATTTACAAAGAGAAACTATTCTTTACAAGCCAATTTCAGGATTCGATGTTTATCCATTTCTCTCCCGTCATCAGGGGACCGTACACGTTCTTTCATTTCATTCATAGCTTATTGGGGTCTTATGTATCGGTCTCAGCTGTTGCTCCGAAGGCCTAATAACCCCGCTGTTAGCCTCCCTTCGTAGATAAAACTTGATGTATGCAACAGTAACAGGGGATGCACCAGGCGTGGATCCAGACAAATATAGCCACCAGCATCACCAGTATTATATATACAAGTAATATAAGAGCGGGATCAAGGGGAGTGTTTGCCAAATGTGTTTCTTTGCTTCCATTTTACATAAGAGCTAAACAGGTGCCCGCGGAGGGGGGGGGGGCGACTGCGCGAGCCACCCTTCTAAGGACCTCTTATAAGTAAAAAAATTGACTCACTATGTCCTTTAAATAACATATGAATATACCTTTGCCGCTTCCCGTTTTAACAAGCCCTGAATTCGTGCCTGTCCACCACTAACACCATCCAATCATCCATAAACGAGAATGGTTGGCGTTGACCCTGTGTCTCATTTTCTTTTAAGACATCAAACCCATGCCGAAAAAAATATATTTTTAAATAATATATAAATGTCAAACATGGGCATGGAGGAGCGCCGCAACCACCCTTTATGGGACTGTTCATGAGAAGCAGAAAGGAACGGCATCGATTCTTGTATGTCCTGAGTATGAAAAGGTCAAAAAGTGGTTAAGTGATAATAAATAGCACAATATTATTGCCGCTCTTTGCCGCTTTCAATAAAAAGAGGCCCTAAATCCGCGCCTGTCCGCCACAAACAACATCCAATCATCCATAAACGAGAATCGTGGTGGTGACCCTGTATCTCATTGCCTTTTGAGACATCAAACCTATTGCTGATATCTCCATCCACGAGTAGCCTTCAGCACTCACTAATGCAAATTCATCACCCTTGGCTCCCTTGGTATGCTCGCCCATGGGTCTTCAACCATGAAAAATCATATGACCTTTCGTCAATGGGGTAGAAATCATGGGGTTTAACGCAGTGACAATTATAAAATATTAATCGAATTCGGTTTGAATCAAGTGAAGTGAGTTGGGAAACATACTTAAAATTAATTTATTAATTACATAAGATTTAACATTATAAAGTTGATGAATTATCTCATTTGATCAGTAGTGACTTGACCAAAATGTTCGTGTAATTTTCGAAAGATAAACCGGTATATAAAAGGAAATCATAGAAAACAGAGGTTTTAACGTAGCAAAAATTATGAAATATAAATCGAATTCGGTTCGAATCAAGTGAAGTTAAGTGGGAAACATACTTAAAATTAACTTATTAATTACATAAGATTTAACATTATAAAGTTAATAAATTATCTCATTTGATCAATAGTGACTTGACCAAAATGTTCGTGTAATTTTCGAATGATTGACCGGTATATAAAAGCATGTAACTTTTCGATATAATAATGTCTGGTGTATATGGCAATATTTTGTAGATATTCAAACAGTTTTTGATTGCAAATGGCCTGCAGTTATGAACAACGTGGTACAGTTTAGCTCGAACACGACTACATAAAAGTGTTGAGATTATTGCCTCTGGGTAATATTCGTACACGATATAGTTTAATGTTTCTATTCAGTATAGACTATCTCGTTAGAGAAATGCAGTTAAACTTGAATATCGTTTATATTAATGCGTTGTTTATATACTCGAGATTTCAAGGTTCTAACAACCAATCTATCGACAACCAAAATTCGAAATCTTTATAATTTGGGCAAACAATCTATGGAGTCCTGCTCCTCATATAAGACGATATTACCACATATATCAGACGAAATATCAGATATCATACGAATCAGACGAAATCTGTTTTATCCCTTGACCTATGTCTTTTATCTACCGGTAATGTATCTAATTATTCACAGGGTGTTTCTTTGCTTTTGGACACATCACAATTTTGCGTTTTATAATGAACATGACAAAAAAAACATTGCGCCCAGAAAAAAACATAAAACATTATATTTATGTGGTTGCAAGAGCTTATTACATTTGACGGGTTCCGTGTGTTCAGATTCTAACCGATTGAAGAACCTTTATAGATTAAGATGATTATTGCTCGACATAACCCCGAGATTCATGTATTGCATTACATAATCTTTAAACTCAGTCAAATTATACATATCCATGACTATAGCAAAGATTTTACGAAATATTTGTATAAAACATAATTAATAGCAATTTTCCTGCTTAAGAAAGGCAATAGAAATTTTAAAAATTTCTTCATGCATAGAATCCTTTTTAAGTTGGCACCAGCCTGTAACCATAAGCGAGTTGACACTTCGTTGCTGAGTGACTCAACTCACGGTGTCGTCTGCTCTCAACCGCGCGCGAAAAAGTGACAACTCACTGATGGGATTAAGTCGCCAACCAATCAGACATCTTTCGTATCGAGGGCTAATTGCAAGTTACTGATTTATAGGGATTTAAAAAGGGAGGTCAGACGAATTGGATTAGTAGGTGATAAGTTAGTAGCAGTTGCAATTGAGTAATGTGATTTGAGTTTTGGAGAAGTTTTGGGAATAAATAAATTTTGCCTTGTTCGGATACAAGCTGTTTCATCGACATTCGAAGGATTGATTATCGTCAGGAAAGGACAGATTAGATTACTTATCTTAAGACTAAGGTAGTCCATTTTCTATGAAAAGGAATTCAATTTTGATTTATATTCTATAAGCGCATGATAATGAATTTCACAGATTAAAGAAGTTTAAGCATCAATAAGTATATAACAATTTTAACAATTGTTTATTTACAGTAAAATGTATTCAACTAAAGTTCGTTGTTAAGTCTGTTATATAAAAAGGTCAATTTACAACTATTTTGATTAAAAAAACTATTGAGGTTAGCTATTTTTCCTATATGGGTAACTTTAGGTCTTGATCTAGTTTTGAAATGTGAAAAAAAATATTCAGAGATGGTTTATTCAAGTCGATAATACTACATGTATAATTTCGTTTATCGATAAATTTTTTAAATGAATAAAATGCGACGAAGTGGTACATGAATGTGCCCGATGCTCCAAGCACCCGATTCCTTTTATACATCACTGACATACAAACCAACCAACGGTCTATGGTACCACGTTTACTCTGTTCCTGCAACAGTTACTTAACTGTCGCGAATTATGTCAACGTTTTTACGACGCCGCTAATCCATGCTGCTTCTTAATAGACTAAGATAGTATCATAGTGGTTTTGTTTACCAGATCAGATTTTTTTTCGGCATGATGTTTTCAGCGAAAAAATGTATCGGGCATCTCATTGCGTTGTTATGGCGGCAGCGTCCTAATCAGCAAAACAAAAACGATTCGTTAGCAACGTTTATAGCTCTACATTTTTCATCATTTATGTGACGTCAGGCGACCTTTTCCTTCGAGGGATAACCATTGGTCTTTGCTTCTGCTGTCATTATAAAGCAGCCTCGTTAGTTGCCCAATATAGTGAGTAATCTTACTTATGGGCCCCACTTTATCACACGGTGTCCATATTATCGCTGCTAAATGGTCGCGCGTCCATTTGAGATATTTCTTGCAAGACGACCCTAATGCGCCAAGGGTCGACGATTCAATTACGAGCAAGTTGAGTGGAAAATTGACTTTGCTTGAAGAAAATATGGGTTGCTTCTCCCCTTCGGTCATTATAACAGCAGTCACAGGAAAGATCAATCCAATGTATGATTGGGCTTTAAGGATGTCTCCGATTTTTGTTTTGCCAGATTCCGCCCATCCATTATGTGTTTTATAATACACCTCGTTATAATGTCATGTGACCGGAATGAAACACGACACATTCATCTTGTAGGCTGCCAGACTGAATGACACTCAGTCAATTCCTGAGCTCTCTTTTTATTCCATTTTATCCCTATTTTTTATCAGTATGAAGATGAGCGTAGATGGAAAGAGGACCATGGAAAAGGAGCACTATATTGATCAATTAATGTAACCATTTCAAATTGCAATCAGATCGTTATAAAATCACCTTGTAAATCTTGTCACAGATTATCAAAAGCACTTTTTTTTTCAAATTGCAATAAGTTTCAGATAGATACATATGATTGATGTCAATTTTTGTTTGTTTCAGGGATAATCAAAACGAAGAGGAGAGCAAGAGATTGATTGTTATATCCAGGGGTTGTTTGCCACCAAAAAGTCACCGTGTCGCTTAAAAAAGTCAAGCAGTCCTTCAAAAACCGGTCGCTGAAGTACTTTGAAGGCAGGTGAGTAATGTTATCCCGAATCATTATTATTTTATCATTTTTGCTTATTTCATTAAAAAATTACTTTAGGCTAGGTGTAACAAACACTGATGCAAGTTGGAAAATAAGCACAAGTAAATTACACATTTCAGAAGAATTCTACTCAGGGCCATATTTACTGTAACAATATTGATGAAACAGTGATTATTTAGAGAGTTTTCCTGTAAGGTATCATTCTCATATGTCTCGTTTAGTGGCACATTTTACAGCCCGCTGAAGCTCAATTAAGTTTAAGTTACCTTAGTAACGACAGATTGATCTTTCCGCGAACGGAAGGAAAGTCATCTGACGAGCGCTAGTCACGTTTAAGAATTCTGCTCAAAATATTTGGACACATATTTTTATGTGTAGAGTTCCTTTGTTGTTGAAACATTAATTCTTTTATTTAAAGGAATTCTTTAAGGGAGTCTTTTTCATTTTTATATGTTAGGGTTATTGAGATGGGTATATGTAGCCTGTATGATTTTAAACTTATTATATGCATAGCTGATAACAATAACTAATTTCACCTATCCTTTCGGCCGTTGTCAGATCCAATGCTTAGGTCTGGAGCGATGTCATATCTTATAAAACAATAGGATTTTGATAATTATAAGGTCAAAATTATGTATTTTTCCACCTGTGCTGTTCATAGCATTTAATTTTCACTTGCCGGTACACAATATTAGACCTATTATGAATAATATTTATGATACTTCAGGTACAGAATGCGTGCACTGGTACTGATTCTGGCCGTGGTCGTCCTTATCGCGACCATCGAGGCCAGCTATAGCACCCTACAACGCACGGCGGCCAGAGGGGACGAAAATGACAATAACCGAGCTTCCCATCATAAGCATCATAGAAACTTAAGTAAAGATCATAAGGGATATCATCATGGAAAGCATGGTGGTAGCGGGAGTGGAGATGGTCATCTTTTGAAGTCGGTTTCAGAGAGTGCAAACAGGTATTTTTTTATAGTTGATTATGCATGGGAAATAGTATGGCCTAGTTTCAATTTTGCGTTATTTCCGTTACAAGCAATCGCATAATTAATTTAACAGAAATGGAATATAAAATAAAACATAAAAGTATTAATACTAAAACTACTAATATTCCTGTGCAAATATATGCGATTTTGTTTTCAAACCCATTACTAATGTTCTAAGTTTCTATCAGAGGGCAACCTGTGCTGGAACTTTGCATTATAGCTCGAGTAAAATATGTGCAGCAACTACATCACGTAGACATCAAAATGTATGTTGTTGTCAGGTGACATCCATTTACAATATCGCACACTAACGAACTTCTACTAATGACCTATCGGTAATTTCCTGCTTATTATATAAAGAAGGGGTGTCTATTTTTTTTTGTTCCAGGATTGAAGAGGAGCATACAAAGCGGGATCCAGGAGAGAGGAGATTTCCTTACAAGTCTCACAAAGGTCATTACGCTTCGCATGCTATCATGACAGGCTTTATATATTTTTTCAATATTGAATAATTTTCTTATTCACTGATTACAGATGACCAGATTTCGACATTTGGTTAAACACAGAATCATAGAAAATTTATTTTGGAAAAGTAAACATTTTCTTTGTTTTCATAATATTTTAGATGTTAAAACTCAAGTATGATATTAATAGTTTATTGGCCCGTTGAGATTATATTCGCTTATGATTTACTCTTATTTACACAACTAACATTATAATTAAAGCGTATTTAGTCTTTGTCCAGTGCAAATTACCTTTATCATACAGGAGGCGAAAAATATATCAGCTTGAAACCGTCATATTCACATCGTCGACCCGATCTTCCTGTGACCAAAGATTACGCCGTTGACAACGAAGTCTCCCCTCACAACCACCCTAAAGAGAAGAAAGACCGTCTGCGCGTGCGTATCGAACGCGTCAATAAAGCAAGGGAAGAACATGTTGAATCCGAACCGAAGCCAGATACCACCGATGTTTCTCATTTTAAGGTATAAGATTTTGTTTATTTTTTTTAAGTACAGACTTCCTAAAAATCCTAAAAATTGTGACGAAGATACACTATGTACTAGCATTTTCCCAATTATATTTTTCTTGGCTTTTGATATTTTGAATAACATCAAAAATTGAAGTGATTTATGTATGGTTTGTATTGAGGATATAAAAATTAACCAGTAACTAAAAGACCGAGTATTGGGCAAATACAAAGCATTTATTAACATATAACATTACAATATACATTTATGTTCAATATTTATAGGTCACTGACACATACAGACATACATACGAAGACATCGCACGCAACGCTCTACCGGATAAAAAGTCATCAGGACCTTTCAGCAAAGCAGCGCACAACGACAGGGATCAACCAGATCGGTCACACCAAGACGAAACATTTGCGTACAAGTACCAAACTGGCAGCGATCCATTGCATAAAGCACACATCTACATGAGGGCATCATGTAGTTCTGATGCTGATTGTGACGGTATGGGTATTTCATGAAATTGTTATGATATGTAGGAGTTATAGATTTAAAGGTGGGTTAATTACTAAATTTGGCAATATCTTCATCAAGATTTCTATGTATTCATATGATACAGAATCAAAGTACTGTATATATATCATACAATTATACAAACACGGGGTTTGATTTGCTTCTCCCTGTCAATCAGAGGATGATGATAGAGAATAGCATGAAGTGTATTGCCAAACATTGTTCCTGAATTGCGTAAGATTTAGATTTGAATTGTATTGCATACAAACATTTCTATGTTTATCATGATGTTAAATAGTAGAGTATTTTACACGCATGTATCATAAATTAAATTTCCATTACCTATAGTGATGAAGCATTAAACAATCACTGAGTTATAAGTAAAATCTTTAATATATTAAGTTGTCTTTGTCATACTGCATATTTTTCACAAACATTAAATCTGACACAAATTGACAATACGTTGCTAATGTTTGTTTACAGGGGGTTGTTGTGTACAGCTGAAGAATGGAAAATCCAGGTGCAAAATGCCAAACACCAGATCAGCAGGACATAAATGTGCCAACTCGTGCGTTTGCCAATCAGGTGAGTGACCCCTGCTATGTCTCTGTTGGCAAAACTGTCACCATTTACATGTACATTGTATTATTGATAATATATTGAGGAAAAATGTAAATTCTGTTAATTGATTGATACATGTTTGAATTAATTATTCTGCGATAAATAGTAACGACTAGATATGAGAAACAAAAGTAGGATTGTGTATCAGATTAAAAATTTGCTTATTTTTGAACATTTAACATTCAACAAATTCAAATATTGGTTTTATAAAACACTTTTTTCAAGGTTCATATTTTTTTCAATTTATATTTTCAGATCTCAAATGTTTTGTTAGTACTTTCCGGAAGAATGGACACAAGAAAACAATGAAGGAAGGACAAAGACTTTTAGGCCATTGCATGTCTGAGAATGTAGCTGATTTACAAAAGGGATACTTTCTTCCTCAAAAGACTGTTGCTTCAAATATCAAAACTTAAAAAGAATGTGTTTTTTTTTCTTTTCTTTTTCATTTCTGTATGTCATTTCTGATTGACAATTTGTAAAATTAATTATGTTGCATTTTAGTGTGAGTTGCTTTGATTTCTATAAAACATGATTTGAAATCAATATAGCAGTTTTTTTTAAGGGGCCCATTTTGAGACTCTCTCAATATAAATATATATGTTCGGGACACTACAAATACTACTCGCAATGTGTTTTTGTGTGGTATGGAGAATATGTCAAGATATCAACACTAGGTCAATCTCTAGAAAACATCTTTTAAACACTAGTTTATCATAAAATATGATATCATATGAAAATATTGACTATAAACAATGTTACGTTTGGAACATCAAAATGTTTCATTATGATATACATATGATGTGTGTAAACAATATAAGCCCTGATTAATATGTTTTAGTGAAGGTTCATTGTAACTATTTGTATGCAGGCCAGTGTTTGTGTGCAATGATTTTTTTTTTAATAAAAAATAACAAAATGTAATGTTGTATATTTATTTCAATTATTCTCACACTTTGTGTTATATGATTCTGTACATCATGTCTATTAACAAACGATTCACACAGTGTTAATCCACAAACAAATCATAGCTATCTTTTCTTTGAATCGATTGAGTCAATTTGAATTACTTAGTATCGACTTAATTACTTCTAATGTGCTAAACATTCGGATGGGAAAACCATAAATTTACTTTGTTTTGAACATAACACGCGTTAGTGAAATTTTGATTCGAAATAGTGAAAAAAGAATCACTTAAATGCTTTCATCGTGTTCTCATCATATAAACTCCAGTTATTATTACAGCTTAAATGCCTTAATACTTAGAATCCCAGATACAGTATCACCGACTAAAGAATCATAGTTATAAACAAGTTTAACAACACATTTACGTCTCAATTCACTCAAAATCTAGAGTGGACGATATAGGACATCACACATAACATGCATTCTCTTCTAACTAAACCAAATACAAATTCTATGTTTAACAACAAACTGCAAGTGCAATTTTATATGTAAATGTAACTATAATTTTGTGTTGGGGAGTACACTTTTAACATATTCGGAAGAAAAAAGAACGACGCATTTCAAGAGAAAAGGTCAAAATTACACTCGGATACACAATAACATCCCAAACTTTTATAAAATGCACTTAATAGTTTAACTAAATAACATTTATCTTTAAACAAATTTCAATGCTCGAGTTTCTTATTAATAATCTTGTCCAATCATCTTCTAACATTAAATGGTGGAACAGTGATGATTTCTAAAGCATTTTCATAGCTTCAAAAAACTCCCGAGTATCAGATGTTAAGTGACTCCATATGACAGAAAAAAACTGTCATTCGCCTTTCTTTGAATTATAATATAGCTCCGTGGCGTAAATATATATCTACTCTGTCTCAAATTCAACACCTGCATTCATGAACCAAATTAAACCCTTTTAGCAGTCATAAATATTCAGTTTGTATGAGACTAGATCACAATCAGTTGCTATCTCCATATACACTTTCGTCGCTGTAGGCTATATACAGGAAGAAATCCTCTTCGTGATGTTCCTGTAAGCATACAGATATATTTTAGGTTTTTTTTTCAATAATATCAGGTATTTAAATGTATATGTAATTATAAGACATATCATGACATGTCATCGCAAAATTAGCTATGTTAGGCTAGAATTTCGCCCGGTAGACAGCCAGGGATCCTATATATTTTATTATAAAAATATGCAAGAGGTTTGATTCTAAATTTCTAACATTTTACGAATCACCAGTCACCAAACTCTAAATATAAAAAATGTAGAGTAATGCAATCAATCAATAACTTATTATAAGACCTATACAGTTCCACACATTACATTTATTCATGAATCATTATCACGTTTGCTTGATTGTGATTTAACATGTTATTTCTGTTTTACTGGATATGTTTATAATATATCTTCTTCATAAAACAATCCGGGAGTCTATTTTGAGTCTATTTTGAACTTCATGTCTACTAACCTGATAAAGAGCACCCATCGTTGCACTTGTTGGTGGAATCACATTATTCACAAAGAAAAACAATGCATCTTCTGGCCTCAAATGAATACGCTTTCTAATCAGAAAATAAAATTGTCCAACTGTCAAATCTGAGGGAACAAGGTACTTTTTCTTATCCAAATCGCCGACGCGGGCCTTTGGTGCCTTTTCTACAATCACCTGAAAGAAAAAGTAAAAAATAATACATTTTCTGTTATGTTAATGAAATACACTCAAAGGCGTGGTTTAAGAGGGACGCAATATGAAGATAAGACACGATATGCAAATCAAGCATTGATTTCCGATTTCGTAACATTATTATCTGCAATCTTTTCGTTTACGAAAATATGCAGATATTGCAATCAACCGATAAAAATTCAATTTGTTCCCGTGCATCGATTTTCTTTATATTACAAATCATAACACACCCTTATATATTAACATTAATATAAAAGAGCTATCGAACGTGGGACATAGGATATTTTGAAAACGATTTTATAAATGATAAAGAAGATATTTAACTTTTAAGACACCCACCCCTAAATTTAAATGTCATTTTTTCTTCGCCTTGCTGAAATCCCTGGCCCCTAATTGGCTCATTTACAGGGGTGTGTCACTTACACTGCACACGTCATTGACGTCATCAATCAAGGCTCGTTATATAAAAGCACTGTAACACATAATCGATACTCGTCGTGTCCAGTACCTCATTTC
>LQRL01013918.1:0-14878 GCA_001703475.1 Hydroides elegans | reverse complement strand
ACCGTGCGACCGCTAAGGTGCACCCCTGTGGTTTGTTTGACAATACCAGTTTATGTTTGGTTAGCAACAATCATGGATCAAGGAAAAGATCAGGGAATATCAGTGAAACTCAGGGAATTCGAAACTTACTTGAGACTGGTCACCATGATTGAATATGTGCAGTGCTCATTTTGTTATTCACAGTTATTGTCTCGCATACGCATTTTGAAACATATTGAAAGTTCATCAGATTGATTGAATCTCCTGCCAAAAACCGCTTGCGCCTTCGGCGCTCGCATTCATAATTAAATATTTGAACAGGTAGACCATCCGTGCTTAAATGACATGTTATCTTAGGTTGAACTATATCATCAGCAGGGCTCAAAATTAGATTTTTTAAGCGGATGCTCTTCTGGCCCCCGACCTTAAAAACCCGGGGGCCCGAACCGAAACCAGACTAAACCAGACTGGCAGGAAATGTAAATGTATGGGGCTTTGCAAATTCGGGGCCCAAGTACTTCTTAAAAACCGAGAGTTTCCGGGTGCGGATTTGCATTAGAATACACGCAGCGTCTCCCGTTCTTTCATATCTATTATACCAAGCAATTAATTTGTTCGGTTCTATATGTTCTATATGCGCAGCATTTAAGAGTTTCGAATGCATCCCTTTTAAAACTCGTGAAAATACGGTAGGTTTCTTGCGACCTCAAAATCCGCCGTGCGACCTGCACGTTTCAGCAGGTCGCACGGCTGCGACTTCGGATTTAAGTTAAGGTACAGCCCTGTTATTGACTCTATCATTATCATTAAGAACCTGAATAAATAAAAAAAGAACTACCCCGGTACGCATAAAAGCTATAATATATATGTAGGTCAAAATCAATTAAGGTTAGAACGGCGCTAACATACTTACGCAACCAAAAACATGAATTTTGTTGGCGAAGTGGATGGTACTCAACAAAGAAGACAGAATGGATTTTTCCAATGTCAAGGGTTGAAGTTGGTGTGTCAATGCCATCGCATTCTAAAAACGAAACGGACAACAAATAATGGTTTAAATATTTTAATTCGACAACCATTTACAATTAATCCTTAAATCAAACTTTCAATCTTTCCGTTTTTAAGCATATTGGGTCATCAATTACTCTGAAAAATCACTGCACATACAGAGCTAAGATGGTTTAATCACTATATTATCGCTCACATCAAATTAAATGGTCAAAACAATGGTTCATTTGCTATAAATAACCAAAAACTTATTGGAATACTTACGTTATGGAATATTACATATTTGAAATTACACCTTTATTTAAATCATTCGTTTTTAATGAGGGTTTCATAAATCAAACTTTGGTACTTTTCGCACACGTAAAGCAAATTTTGATTGGCCAATCACGGTACAGAAAGGTAAATGATTACGCGCTTTCAAGAAAGTAGATTGGTTCCCATACACTAATCATTTTCATTAATAGTGTATGGTATCACCCAATGACGGATGAAAACCATTTTTTGTAACGAATCAATTGATTGGCTCTCAGAGACACACCCCTAAATCACGTGACTTATATGGCATGTTAAAAAACTGGCTCTCAGATCAAAAGAAAATGGTGGATGATACCAGTCCCTATATATCTTTGATATTAGGGATGGGGACCAGTCTATCGAGAAAGTGCTAAATCGTTTCGATTGAACTTTTCAATTTACAAACATTTATTTGTATTTGTTAAAAGATAAATGTATTTTTTAGAGTAATTAATCTTTATTATAACATTGCGTTGAAGCATTTAGTAACTATAGAAATTTATCGTAATTTCCCCCTCATTGTCGCATAAAATGCCGAGAGATAACACTGATAATGCCTTCCAACAGTAATTGCTTTATTGGTGTAAATAAACATGATCATATTTATGCTATTAAAGATACCATAGAAGAAGGATGGCAATAACATAATCACATAATGACCTGTTATGTCAAATATCTGTACTTATCTCTATGTCAGCTATATAGCCAAAGTTGCATATCATGTGAACATATATCAACTTATTGTAAGTGATTAAAAATGTTGTTTTTAATTGAAACTAAATACCAACTATCTTTAACAAATAAACTTTCAAATCAGTTTCCAGTCGTAATTTATTTAGATTCCTTATAAAAAAGTCTCATGACATAGCCTTTCGAAATCCTCGAATATCATATATGTTCTGATTACGGATTAGGATGTTAAACCAGAAGTAATAAAAAACATATACATTTCATTGCCAGCTGACTAGAAAAAAAATACAACAAATAATGGACCTTGAATGAAGAAAAATAGTAATATATTAATGTTTGACACATGATTCAGCATGTTTCGCATCATGTCAGAGAGATATTCCAAAATACATTTGTTGAGTGCCCATGGGGTAAGCAGCTATATAGGGCCACAAAAATAGAAGTATGTCCAAGGATTTGCAATGTTCGAAAATGTTCTAAATGTTCTAAATGTTCAAAGTAGAAATTAAGGGACATATGAGAAAATGAAAGGACGAGCATGAAATGAGTCATAAATAATATTAAGATTCGTTTAATATGATAGCGTTCAAAATATTCTAGGGTTAATAAAAGTTTAAGTTAATAAAACTATATGATGATAAAAGTGTAGTTTACCCATGATTTTGACATATTTATCAATAGGTTGTTGGACAAGTGTCTTTGTTCCAGATGAACACAATCTATGGCATGCGTTCAAAATGTTCAAAGAAGAGTACCCCACGAGCTGTTCCTCACAAAAGCTGTTCCCCAGAAAATACCAGCTGGCTTGGAGATTTTGAGGAAATTCGTTCTAGCTTGGAGATTTTAGCAGTTTGAGGAACAACTTTATTGACAATTTCTTTATTTTGTGATATCTAATAAGAATAATTGATTGCAAAGTCATCGTTATTGATTGCAATTGTCCTATAAAATGTAATTTGTTATTAATAATAGGTAATTTAGTTATATTCGACAGTTAAATTATTTCAAAAGGTGTTCCTTTTCTGCTCCAAGCTGGCTAGAAAAGGAGGATCAGCTCAGCTGGCTTGGAAAAAATGAACACCTTTTTGCAAAATTTTAATTTTCGAAAAGGTGTATTTTGTTGTTGTTCGTCTTTGTAAAGTTGTTTTTAAGTGATTTAACTTTTTTTTTGAAAAATGTGTCGTGAGGTGCCCTTCTTCTAAGGTTCAAAGTTAAAAAATACAGGTGATTGCGTTAGTAAGCCTGAGAAAAACAGGTGACTACTCTGACCACTTGTTCGTGACTCTATTGTGACGTAATAATTGTTGGGACGTGTATGTTATGTTTTATTTATCAACTATTACGCCACGATAACATTATTTTATGCATTATCTTTTATTATAAAAGACCAATGTTATTTATTTAGAACATACAATAGATATAAAAATCAAAGTAAACACTATATAGACTTTCTACTTCTAAAATGCATTAGAATAAATTATGAACCTTAGAACATTTTGAACGGCATATCCTTCAAGCGTTCAAAGTGAAGTTACCGTCGGGCTTGCCATAATGGTACATGTACCTTAAATGATATTCTAAGTTTGAACATTTAGAACATTTAGAACATTTTCGAACATTGCAAATCCTTGGACATAGTCTTGCAAGTTTCTAGGAACACTGCTTCTGGTATATATATTAAGTTATCTAATACCTTTGGTTCTATTAATATTTCGATCACTAATGACATGCCATTATTCAAATATAGCACTCATCTTCCATAAGTTATGTTTTTTTTCTGCTGCATATATAATTCATTTATATACTATTTATATAAATCCAATTTGAATGCAGTCTCATATGGTTGCATTCTCATTTGATTTGACTGAAAAACAGGGAAACCAAATTGAAATGCTTAGAATTAAAATTATTCTGAAACATATACACACTTGACTTTGCTTTGATGCTACACTATCTGCCTTATAGATTAATAGCATCAAACAAATACTTACCACTCACCTGCTTGTAATTTATTGTTCATTTGGTTTATTATACATTTCAAGATATTGAACTTAATGTAAGGGGTTGTTGACTGATACAAGCTCATTTGTCCTTTATACTGTAAATCAAATTCTATTCACACATTCTAAATATAATTTATGTAAAGTAGTTCAAAATCTTTTTGTAAAGGTTGTCTAAATATCAAATATTTTCACAATATCGAGCAGGGAGACTCATGACAATATAATTTGATGATCATTCTCGATATGTACATCCACTTAGATTAGGGTTCACATATGCATATAATTTTGCATTTATCCATTATGGATGCATTAGCAAACTGAAAAGAATTCATTGGAACATGTAGTTTTTTCTCCATGACCTGATTAGAAAGTGTGGAAACATCTTATGTGATGCCACTGTATATTCAATGGATAAGACTATATCAATGCTTTCCACCAATTGTGAAATCATGCGATTTGATTATAATATCTATATTATTGATGTAGTATTCTATAATTACTAAAAGTGAGGTCGAAATATTTTCTATATATGCAATGTAGGGTGCAGGAACTGATGTCCTGTCACTTTATATCTATCCTACTCCAAGATATATCTCAAACAAATAATACATTTACTTCCAATTTGAATTTAACAAAAAAAAACATCACAAATTTGTATTTATCATCGCGTGCATCCCTTATGTGTTACATCAGTGCTTAATATTATCTACTTAACTCGTCAAAAACTCGTCAAGGAACTTATGTATATATATTTTCAAAATATATTTACAATGATCAAGTACGATACGTACGATAATCAAATTTTGCTTATGTTCAACTATTTGGTAACATAAATGTGAAATTTGATTATCATTGTTGCTCTGTAAAATTCCGCAAGGTGCTGACGAATGGATCGGGGGTACTTTAAATTCCGTACATAATCTATGGACATTCTGGTTTTATGTCTAAGATCCGTTAAACCGAATTGTTATATTCGATCTTATGACGAAACTGTAATTGTCACTGTAGATCATCATTAAAATAAACAACCATGCGACCTGGTCTACCGTATATTCGCGTATTTAATCTTCCGAATGCGCCTGGTTTTCATTAATAACGTTTTGGCGTTCGCTTGCAATACTCCTAATTTCTCTCCAATAGGATCATGTTTCCAATAGTTTTTGATGAAAAAGCAATGATTTGTAATTAATTGATAGGTAGCCATCATACTCACTTGAAAATTTGATATAAAAATGTTTAAATGCATAAGTTCTTAAGAACTAAGTCTATCAGTTTCATGCCACATTGCATGACTAAACACATAGATTCTGCACAATCTGCACAATCCAACCCACTTTTTTCACACATTGTAGGAAAATGATAAAGAATTGCAATAAAGTGAATTTATATTTGTTTTACCAAATGATTAAACCATATGTATGCAAAATTATATTTTTTTGCAAAATTGCTATAAGTTGATACAATATCGGTCTGAAAAAATATGGGTTTCTTTTTTTTATGACGGGAGGTATAAAGAAATGAGAAATAGTTTTGCAAGAATGCGCGGTCAACGCAAAAGTTTGTTTGAACTGCCGTATAAGTAGTGCCACATCACAAACAAATGAAGCCTAGAGACAATCTTGTGCAAGTAAGATAGTAGACCGACGCATAATGAATACCATATATCTGAGTAAAAGACACATGATGAGTCAGAAAAAAAATTTAATCGAATCTGTACACAGATAAGTTCAGTTTTTATCTAGGTATTAAGAAAAAAAGAGAAAGACATTAGACAGAAAAAGAAACGTGATCATTCATATTTAGATAGTTTGAATTATGTATTCGAAAAAGGGTTCTTGTCAAGAAACAGCTGAGTAGTTCTGCCCAATACTGCCCCTTGGTGTGGAACTGCCCTCGTGGTACAATCGTTACTTGTTTAGAGTCCGAATAAAACGCCACAAGTTCCAAATCACAGCTTTATTATATCCAATATCCACATAAAACACACATTTTCATATGCATCCTTTATCAACTTTAATTATATCCGAATTCAACTTGAATTCTATCCTCGTATCACACAGATCCTTTTATCATTTATCGTGTTCTTCATTATCTCCAATTAATAATTCCAATCATCTCCGAGTAGCCGAACCCCTCCTGGGTCGGAACTAACTACAATTAAAATTCAGGCCCTATTTATACTATGTTACATTTCGGTCTAGAACGTTCTATAACATTCTATATTCTAGAAGATTCTACAAACTTCTACTGCATTCATGAACTCGAATTATATTTACAAATATTCTATATATAGACAGTAAACACTCACGGCCCAGAAAGTACATAAACAAAAGAACCTTATAGAATATCAATGACTTATGATATAGTATACATACATAAAACGTTATAAAATGCATATGGAAAGCCTATTTCCTGACATAGCCCCCTTCTTAAGAAAATATTCTTAATGTTTTCAAACAATTTTCTATATCAAAAATAACGTTTTACTGTTCACTGTCCATATTCACTCCGTCTCTTAACTCACTGTTCAGCACTTGAACTCCACGTGTAACACTTCCCGGCGATACCTCATCCGATCGTGCAACCAATCGTTCGTAATCAACTGCACGTCGCAGGTCCAGCATTACGTCTGTCACGCACACGTACTCAGTCCAATCGTACACGCGTCCGCGTCCCGCGCACCGTCCATCGATACGCCCTTTTCACTTGAAAACCGCAATTTTTTCACGCCTCCGGTGAAACCCCTCACGTCGTGCAACATCGTAGGTAGAACACTACCATACGTCACCGGCACCAGCACGACGCATTTCGCGTAAACAGTCCGTCGTATACGCGTCCGCGTCCTTCTCACAATCACGCGCACAATCCTTTGATACGCTGACACTTTTCCGACGCGGAAGTACTCACGAAATCAAGCTCGCGAGCCATTTTCGATCAAAGGAACCCGGTTCCTTTGTTGCGATGAATGCCTCCAAATTTCTCCGGTAGAACCCAGTTCTTTCCGCATGGAGCATTCTTCTCGATACGATGTCGTATCCTTGATATTGATATAATATCCGGCAGTGAAGTGAAAGTTTGTACTCGCGTTAATCCGTCCTCGGTAAACCACCTGAGAGCTATCCCGGACGAGCCCCCAAATGTCAAGAAACAGCTTAGAATTACCCATCTAATACTGTCCCTTGGTGTGGAACTGCCCTCGTGGCACAATCGTAACTTGTTTAGAGTCCGAATAAAACGCCAGAAGTTCCAAATCACAGCTTTATTATATCCAATATCCACATAAAACACACATTCGTATGTATCCAATACGATGCACTTAGATATATCCTATATTCTCTATGAATTATATGCTCGGATCACACAGATCCCTTTATCGTTCGTTATATCCTTTACTATATTCAATTCATAATTTCAATCACCTGTGAAGTACTGCTTTCTTGAGTGCATCGTAGTCGTTCGTTTGCTCTGGGGGCATGCTGGCATAGACGTCTAGTCCCTTTCCTGTCAGCAAAGCACTAAGACTGGCTGCCCACGTGTCCTCGGGCCAGTCTTGACTCGCGGCGAAACGTCCAAAACGTTCAATAAACGCATCGATATCGTTAATTTGTCTTCGGTAATTTCGGGCGATTACCGCGCGGAGACTCTTGTCTCATGGACACGTCCAGTGGAGCACCCACGTCAGAACGTAGTTGTGCAAGTTCCAGTTCCTTTTGCCGTAGTGCGAGTTCACGCTCCTGTTGCTCGGCGCGCATTTTGTTGTCATTTTCACGAATTTGAGCCTCCAGCTGCATACGCTCAAGCTCGAGTGCGTGTTCCTCTTTTCTTCGCTGTGCTGTAAGCTGAGCCTCACGTTCAGCCTCAAGAGCCGCTCTTTTGTCTTCGCGTTCCTGGCGCTTGGCTTCGATTTCCGCCTCTCGAGCCGCCTTTTCTTCTTCGCGTTTGTGAATTCTTTCTTCTCGATCAAGGTACTCCTGTTCCTTTTTAGCGACGAACGATTCTAATTTTTCTCCGCTGTAACCCAACTCCTTACCGAGTGAAAGCCATCTATCATAAGGCGCACTCATTTTGAATCGTTCCTTTTACTCTTGATATAACGGATAAAGTCGGCAGGTGAATAGAAAGTTTGTACTTGCGTTTCAATGTATCCGTTCTCCGAAAACCACCTGAGAGCTATCCCGGACGAGCCCCCAAATGTCAAGAAACAGCTTAGAATTACCCCTCTAATACTGTCCCCTGTTGTGGAACTGCCCTCGTGGTATAATCGTTACTTGTTTAGAGTCCGAATAAAACGCCGTAGTATCCAAACACTTATTTATTATATCCAAATATTCACATATATTCCGATTTATCCAATGCGATTCACAACAGTATATTCACACAGCTTGTATCATATATCCGATATGATCCACTTTAAATTTTATTCAAATATATCCTCTTTATTTGATTCAATGCCTCACTTGTAATATCCGAATTCTATTTGAATTCTATCCTTGGATCACATAGATCCCTTTATCCTTTATTGTGGTACCTTCAGTGTACCCCTTACTATCTCCGATTCTTATCTGCCTAACATTGAAACTCGACACCTATTTATACTATTTTACAAATATTCTATAACATTCCATAAGATTCTGGAACAGTAAAGAACAATCTGTAACCTCCTAGAACAGTAAAGAACATTCTATAACTTTCTAATTGTTCTTGCACTTCTGGATATATGACAGTGGTCTATGATCTGTATGTAGCACGAACTCAGTTCCATAGAGGTACTTCTGGTACTTCTGAACAGCAAATACAATGGCAAGACATTCACGTTCTATCACGGAGTAGTTCCTTTCCCGTTGCAGCAGCTTCTTGCTTGCGTATGCCACTGGAAATATGCCGTCATCAAAGTTCTGAAGCAATGCGGCACCCACTCCTGTGTCAGAAGCGTCCGTTTGCACGATGAATTGCCTTGAAAAGTCCGGTAACCGCAATATTGGAGCCTGAGTGAGCTGTTCCTTTAGTGTCTGGAATGCTGATTCCTGGGCAGGACCCCATTCTACTTTCGCAGGCTTGCCATTCTTTGTCAACTCTGTCAACGGCGTGGCAATCTCGGCGAAGTTTTGAATAAACTTCCTATAGTAGCCTGCAAGTCCAAGGAACGAACGAACCTCCTTCTTCGTCTTTGGTTGCGGGGCATCCCTGATCTTGTCAAGCTTGCCTCTGTCCATCTCCACCTGGCCTTCTTTGATCTGATGTCCAACGAAGTCAACTTCCGCACTTCCGACCTCACACTTCGATGGCCGAAGCGTTAACTTGGCACGACGGATCCTTTTAAAGACATCGCGCAGCATTTCCATATGATATTGCCAGTCTTTGGTATGTCCCAGGACGTCATCAACGTATGCGTCCGCATCTTTGACACCTTTTAAGAGTCTGCGCATCACCCTGTTGAATGCTGCACCAGAGTTCTGCAAACCAAACGGTGTTTTTGCGAACTGGTAACATCCATCCGGAGTTGTGAATGCCGTCAGTGGTTTAGAAGTCTCATCTAACGGAATTTGCCAATATCCTTTGCTAAAGTCAAGTTTTGTGAAATACTTGTCTCCATGTAGCTTAGCAATCAGGTCCTCTTGGTTACCCATTGGCTCCGTATCGAACTTTGTGATGCTGTTCAATTTTCGAAAGTCTATACAGAATCGGTGTGTATTGTCTTTCTTTCTCACCAAAACTATAGGTGAATTGTAGGGAGAAGTTGACGGTTCAATCACGCCATACCTTAACATGTTTTCTACTTCGTCTTTGATGACTTGCCTGGTCGAGTATGGCATCGGGTACTGCTTCACCCTGACAGGTTCGTTGGTAGTTAGTTCTATGGTATGTACTCCGAGGTCTGTTGTTCCCGGTACATCTGTGAAAATGTCCCTATATTCGTATAACAGTTGTTGAATCTCTCGTTTCTGTTCGTCACTGAGTGTGTCGGCAATCCTTACATCTTTGTAGCTTTCTTTGCTCTCTGATGTCGGTAAATTGAGAAGTGCATCTTCAATCACAACTCCGTCGTCGATTGAGTCATCCTCATCAATAACCGTCACGGCTGCCGCTTTAGTATGTACATCATCACGTTCAAAGTAACGGCGGAGTAAATTCGCATGGAAAACTTTGTCTTTTCCGTCCATGCTGACCTTATAGTCCACTTTGTTCATGACTTCGACAATTTCAAATGGGCCTTTCCATTGAAGAAGTAGCTTGTTGTTATCAGTCGGTAACAACACAACGACTTTCTGGCCGACTTCAAATGAACGATTCTTTGTCTTCTTGTCGTAGTGGTGCTTGAATTCCCCTTGTGCCGCTTGAAGATTCTCGCGAGCCAGACGACACGTCTCTTCCAGTTTATTTCGTAGGTCGAAGATGTATTGGTACGTGTTGCGGAGCTCTGGAGCCTCGCTTCTCGTCCATAGTTCTTTCAGAACTTGCATGGGTCCGCGAACAGTCCTTCCATATAGTAGCTCGAACGGAGAGAATCCGGTGCTTGCTTGAGGCCCCTCTCTGTAAGCAAACAGAACGGCAGGTAAATACCGGTCCCAATCCTTAGGACGCTCCTGGCACATCTTCTTCAGCATGCTCTTCAGGACTCCATTCATTCGTTCGCAAAGTCCGTTGCATCGGGGATTGTACGGCGTAGTGTAGATTTGCTTGATCGACACTAGCCTGCAAACTTCCTTCATCATATCCGCTGTGAACTGTGACCCACGGTCACTCAATATCTCTTTTGGAAACCCAACCCTACAGAAGACATCCAGCAACGCCTCCGCTACCCGCTCTGTCTCTATCTTCGGCAATGCGATGGCCTCTGGGTATCGAGTTGCGAAATCTACCACTGTGAGAATGTACCGGTTCTTGTTATCGGACACAGGATATATGGGTCCTATCAAGTCCACAGCGACGCGCTGGAATGGTTCGTCCATAAGTGGCATTTCTCCGAGTGGAACCTTCGTCGCCCTTCCTTTGGGAACCGTCTTTTGGCATACATCGCAAGATCTACACTATCTTGTCACGTCGCCACTTATTCCAGGCCAATAGAAGTTAGAGGTAATCCGGTCCAGCGTCTTCTTCATAGCGAGATGACCACCAACAAGTGATTCATGAGCAAGGGCCATAACCTGTCTCCGGTATGTAGTCGGCACTACTATTTGCCTGGATTCCAACTGCGATGAACCCCTCTGTTCTATGAGAGTCCTATACAGCACACCGTCCTTGAAGCTGTACGTATATTGTTTGTTACCGCGTGTTGAAAATTCTCTCTCTTGTGTGACATAACCGCGCAATTTGTCAAGAGATTCATCTTGTTCCTGTGCTGCTTTCAGCGTTTCGATGTTGACTACATTCAAGGGCTTGATGGGTTTCTTTTCCTTTTGTTGTTGTGCCCTTGTCGTTACTGCCAGAGCTGTCGACTCTTTCCTCTGCCATTTGGGATTCTCCTCCGTCGTAGCTCCAGGCAGGTTCCCAATGATCAGTTCATGGATTGGGTTTTCCATACACATAGCCTCTACAACCCCAGTGAAGTACGGTGTGTCGACCTCAATCCGTGCTAGAGGAAACTTCTTAATTGACCCATCTACCAACGCACAACACATCTGCCGTCCGGTGAATTGGCTTTCATGTACCAGTCCGGCTTTGACTACTGCATCGGTACAACCAGTATCCCTCAACACCGTTACTTGCACGTCTCCGACGTACCCAGTCGTCGAAATGAGTCGGTCCGTGTCTGACACTTCGTTTGTATCTCGTATGCCGCTTGCAATGGGGATAGACGTACCGTCGGCAAGCATCAGCTGACCGTTCTCTGTGTTCCGGCTTAACTCTTCGGGAAGCGTCTTACAGAATGCAGCAGTCTTCTTTGAGTCTGGAAACTGGCCTGACTTCCGTCGGTACTTTGGAGACGAATCT
Source organism: Hydroides elegans (assembly GCA_001703475.1). NCBI lineage: Eukaryota > Metazoa > Annelida > Polychaeta > Sabellida > Serpulidae > Hydroides > Hydroides elegans. Next base: position 2,972 of record LQRL01013918.1, on the reverse strand, counting down.
CGCTTCCTCCAGTCCTTGGGCAAACCATCATTGTCGAGATCTCTCGCCAAAGCCGCAGCACCTCTTCTTTTGTCTGCCTCCCATGCCCGACACTCGCGAGCGAAATGTCCATCCTTGTTACAGTAATAGCACGTCTTGTAGTTGGTTTTCTCATCCTGAGACCGGCTGTATTGGCGTTGTTGACTTGGTGAGGCTTGCTGTTTTTGAGATGAGCGATTCGATTGCTGACCTGTTCGATATGAATGTGACTTCTGGGAGTTGAGTGCACCACCATGTGCCTCAACGTACTGTTCAGCTAGCTGTGTAGCCTCGTCAGCCGTCTTCGGAACACGTTCCTTCAGGAAAAGTGCGAGCTCTGTCGAGCACGTGTTAATAAGCTGTTCACGGACTAGAAGATCCTTAAGGGCGTTGACGTTTCCGTTGGAATCTGCAAGTTCTGTCCAGCGATCGAGATAACGCTTAAGACGTGCAACAAACTGGAATGCAGTCTCTCCCTTGTCAGGCTTAGCCTCACGGAACTTATTCTTGAATCCGTCCGCGGTGAGCTGGTACCTGTGAAGTACTGCTTTCTTGAGTGCATCGTAGTCGTTCGTTTGCTCTGGGGGCATGCTGGACATGCGACGTACAGTGGATTACGTATGATTGAATGCACGACTGGATGAGGTATCGCCAGGACGTGATACACGTGGGGTTCAAAGTACTGAACAGTGAGTTGAAAGACGGAGATAATATGTACAGTGAACAGTAAAAACATTATCATTGATAAAGAAAATTATTTGAAAACATTGAGATTATGTTCTTAAGAAGGGGGCTATGTCAGGCAATAGGTGTTCTATATGCATTTTATAACGTTTTATGTTTGTATTCTATATTATGAGTCGTTGATATTCTATAAGGTTCTTTTGTTTATGTACTTTGTGGACCGTGATTGTTTATTGTTTAGATATATGGCTCATTGTAAATATTATTCGAGTTCATGAATGCAGTAGAAGTTTGTAGAATCTTCTAGAATCTAGAATGTTATAGAACGTTCTAGACCGAAGTGTAACTTATTATAAATAGGACTCGAATTTCGTTGTAGTTAGTTCCGACCCAGGAGGGGTTCGGCTACTCGGATACGATTGAAATTATGAATTGAAGGATATAATAAAATACAAGACTGTCCAAGGACAGTGTGCCACACCTTGCACAACTTCAGTCAACCCTTATAACTAAAAGATAAAACATGTTTTTTTTTCGTATAGCTTTATACGTTTTAACCGATTTTTTTTTAAAAGATAAGTAAAAATACACACACTCTTCTTAGTCCACACCTACTTTGGGTTTTTTACATGCAACAGGAAAAACGAAACCGAATTAAACCATTATTGTCGGTTTATAGCCCGCGGGGTATACACCGATTTTGCACACAAAATATCAAGGTGTGGGCTAGACAACGGTGCCGGTTACATCGATTTCGAAAGCATAAACCACATGTAAAATACATTTTATTATGTTTTTAATCATCGACACAATAGCGATAATAGTAAAATACATTTAATTATGTTTTTAATCATCGACACAATAACGATAATAGTATTTAATTTGAGCAGTTGCAATGTCTTTGTGGATTGTTCAAAGAAGGAACCATAAGCCGCACCTGTATAAGACCTTTTGAATTATTGGGTTGTAATGTAAACTACACAATATTTAGAAATACGACAGATTTAGGGTGCGGGTTATACACCGGATCTTAAAACATAATTCTAGATTTTCATTGGATGCAAGTTAAAAACTGATGCGGGTTAAACAGGGTTGCACATAAGGATTTTTTTACCTTCGCCAATTTGGCGAAGGACTTTTGATCCACCTTCGCCAAAGTCCGTTTACCTTCGCCAAATTTGGGAAGGTCACAAAATCACTCTTCTACTAAACCTGACCAATATCTGTCTCAGGGCTTGACCACAGCCGATTGGTGATGGTCCCGATCGGGCGACTTACTTTTACAAATGAGTCGCCCAACTTTGTTATGTCCAAACCAGATAGCATTGGTTCACTTGTGCTATAGCATATCATATTTACATCCTAAGGCGCGCCCAAACTTTCTAAAGGAAACTTATCACCAAATACATTACTAGAATGTAAAAGATTTACTTATAGGTCTTTGGTAAACGAAGAATACACAAATCATTTGCAAAGAACCATGGAATTAAATATCAGAAGCAGACAAATACAAATTTTACAGGAAAAACAGTCTCCAGTCAGTTTCGAATTCCATGATTTTCCCAATTTTTTCCTCTGATCCAAGATTAGTAAGTACTGGCCAAATTCAAATATCCAGGAGCCGACGTCGCCAGCCAACGTGTAAAACAAATCATAAGTGTATTCGAGCGACGAAGGCGCGACCGACTTTTATTAGAGAAATCATAAAATTAACAAATAAATGCCATAATGAAATTCCCTGATTATTTTCTATAATTTATAATGAAATTCTCTGAATTTCTCAAAAATGTTTATTTATCCTGATTTGAAAATGGGATTTTGAAATTCCATGATTTTCCCTAATTTCCCTTAGGCTGGTCACCCTGATTTTAACAATATTGGCAACAGCAAATGATACATGCGACTGGTACTTGCATGCAATACATGATGAATCCCTATTCAAAATATTTATTTCGATATCCAATTCTTAATTATTGACAGTAAATCGAGCGCCGGAGGCGCGAGCAAAAATCTACGCTTTGAAAATTTTATACGAAAATATTTGTTCGACAAGATTATGAATTCGACCAAAACTTTAGCTTCGCCAATTTGGCGAAGGTGTTTCGGTTTACCTTCGCCAAATGGATTTCACCTTCGCCATTGGCGAAATGCGAAGGCTTATGTGCATCCCTGCGGGTTATACATCTGTTATCACGGTAGTATGTACAATCATTGACATAACCAATTAGATGAAATAGATGTTTAGCCACAATCGGGTATATCATTTTTAT
>LQRL01013910.1:21240-31374 GCA_001703475.1 Hydroides elegans | reverse complement strand
GTGAAATGCTGAGGGTGGGGCTATGTTCTAAGACCCCCCGGGGCCGAACCGGAAGAGCCAGGTCGGTCAAAAGGGGAGGTGCACATCTTCAATATATAAAAAATCGATTCCAAAAGGTTTCAGGTCGATTGGTTGAAAACCCTAGGACAAGTTCATTACACAAGATTTTGCGTACGTCGGACGGACGGACGGACGGACGGACGCCGGACGGACGGATGGACGGACGGACGGACGGACACCACCTCGAACTCAGAACTTTCAATTATACCAAAAGTCGTTTTGATACCCATAGATACCATTTCCGGTGAAAACAGAAAATGCACGCACGGACAGGGCAAAACCTATATGGCCCTCTGACTATAGTCAGGCGGGCCATAAAAATATCAAGAAGACGTTACAGCTCATAAACCACCATCCCACCACCTCCCATGCTTCAACTCCACTTAAGACCGTAGTGGTAATACATTTTTTTCTTTATCTTGATTATTAATAATGCAGATTAGAGTTTCTTATGTTAAGAGTACAACATAAAAAACGTGTATGCTTCCTCAAAATAAAACATATTTTTGATCCAAGGGTAATAAAGGTTGAATGTTAAATCTCAGAGTTCATTCGTCTAATTTTATAGAGCGATTTACGTGTACGTGTAGGAAAGAGGGAGGGGTGATGTGGTTGCAACCCCTGAACCACCATAATCAAAACCCCTTCTGCGACTCAAGAGATGTGTTAATGAATGGCTAATCTTTTGAATCATCGCATATGATGATAATCTCAACATGCAATACCTCGACCCTGGCGCTAAGCGAGTGCTTCTCCGTGATGAGCTTTCCTGCTTCGTTGACAAGCTGCACGTGACACATGTAAGAGCCCGCGTGCTTCGTCGTGATATTCTCCAATCGCAACTCGCCTTTCATCATCGAGTAGTCGCTATCTGTTGAGGTAGAAGAATGATAGAACGTAAGTGACAAACATGTACTGAGGTGTTTATTACCGACGACGGCCTTTGTGTGGTGTTACCTTAAACGACACTAGTACCATAGAAAGGACACTCGCGCAGATGTAATTGACATTCGCATGGGTGAGCGCGACGTATAAAACGGCACTCGCGCATCCAAAACGACGGTCGCAATCAAAACTGTGCGTCCCTAAGATACTGCGCCTCTGCACGTATTTATGTATATGTATATTGAAGAGTGTATATTATTTCCACTAATTTCTGTGAGAGTCTGAAACAATATTTTAAATTGCAAAATGTTATTTCCATAAAGACAAAAAAAAGTGAAAATAACACATTACGATTCAAATCACACGTAGACCTTATGACGTCCCCAAAGCGGAAAACATTGAGACAATATCTTCAGAAGGGGTGGGTTACGCAAAGACAACTTTCTGAAGAAAAATAATGAACTAGGCTTCATATTATTTCTTGTGCCCTGTTATTAGAAAAAATATTACATGGCGGTACCAGATAATGTATTTTTTGTGCTATATTTGTTACACAGACCTATATTTTGGCATTTTGCGGACTGTGGCGGAAGACGTTAAGACAATTCATATCCAAAAATATCTGGGTACTAGACTATAACCGTGTATAAACATATAACCAATTGTTAAACCTTATCTCATAAACGTGGGTTGGAACATGTTCAGACAATATGTATCCTTTCATATATTACACTATGTATATCGGTTCAGCCGTAACGTGAGTAAAACGTCAACTTTATCATGCGTCACGTAGACGAGAAGCCCTTATCCCAGATAGGACTATCTTATTTATGCATAAGAGAAGTCCGACTTGCCATTTTCCAAGATTGGGCTACTGTCGTGGAACCACTTGTAGACGCACGAGCCCATCTTGCACGTGGCCCTACATGTGAGAATCGTGGATGAGGCTCCCTCCTCGATCGTCATGGCACGCGGCTGCTCCACGATCGACAGGGCTAAAGAAAAAAACATGATTAGATAAATATTATTAAATGATTAAAGGTGAGAAATTGGTTTTGTTTAATGACAAGACGAATTAAATCATTTTGTTGGCGCGTGCTTCGATGAGTGGTATTCTTAAGAATATTTATTGATTCATCAATTTGATTTATACATATTTTAGAAAGTATTTAATACATAATGAGGATATTTTTATGACTTGTTTTTGTTTGGTTCAGTTGCAGACATCTCGTTTTGTCTACTTGACAATTCCAGCTAAGTCCACATAGTGTACTAAACGCGCTATAGTATTCGTTTTAGGTGAGTTCCATTATTATCACAATCATTATTATCACTATATCGATTTGCATATTTCTATTGATAACAATAAGACAAAAGTGAATAAGCCGAAGCTTAGTTCTAGTAAACTCACCTTCTTTACTGCTTGAATCTGTAGAAAAAGAAAAACAAGAAAAATTTGTTAGGGGAGTTAAAACAGCTTTGTCAAGTCTCCATTCATCTTACGAATATCATTACAATACAACAACATGCAAATTGAAAACCAATTCAACGCAACATATTTTTCTTAAATGCAGGGTCTCACATATTTTTACACTTGAGCGAGGTAAAACAAGGACTTTATGTCACTGAATCCGACCAGGTCCCATGGAGCACCCTTATTTATGTGAACTTAAATAGGTTAGCCCCGTCATTTAGCAATAAAAACAGCTTTAACCCATTTTTTGGAATGATCCTAAGTTTAATTGTAGCTAATCCATCTTTGTTAAGTGAAGGCCTTGCTCCAGTGAACTTAAGTTAGGGGGACTTACTCTTTTTATGTCAATAATCCAATTGGTAAAGCTCAGCAAGAGATCATGCATCACTCCTTGTACATCTTACAACATTTCAAAAAACAATCCTAAAATTACGCAAATGGCTTCATAAAAAGGAGTATTCTGTTCCCATTCAAAGACAAAGATTAGGACTGTTGTGGGTTTTCTTTTACACGTGCGATGTTGAATGGAAACACTTCGAGGGCTTCATGCATTAAGGTACTGAGTGGAGTTTGGTATGTAGAAAATCGACTCCCACCACATCATAACTGGTCTATCATATTCGGTAGCGAATTCGTACCGTTCCACAGGAATGATACTTATGATTGCCATCAAACGTGAACTTTTGAAATAATGGGGTCGATCATGTAACGCATTCACAATCAAAATGCAAAGGACACTTTATTCGCTTAATACGTTTATACACAGAATTCTTCGATTGCACGATTTAATTTTGAAAACAAAGACATGACCAGATCCGTGATAAATCCGGGTCAATATGCATAAAACTTCAACCTCATGCTTTTTTAACGAAATCCTAGACACAAATCATATAATTTAATCTTCTTTGAGATCGTGCTCAGAAATATCATATCACGCTTATCACTTCGCTTTTTCAGCCCAATATAATTCCCATTCTTTAACACATGATTGCTTAAATGAAATAGAATTCTATGATATCAACACCTCTTACTCTGATTGAAAGTCGCTTGGTTATACATAAATTCAACCATTTCATATTGACCCTGTTCAACCAATCAAAATGCAGATTACATTCAACTTACCATTCACTGTCACGTGAACAGAATATGATTTGACATCAGGATGAACGCCATTCGACACGACACAATAGTAAGTTCCTGAGTCGCGCAATGTCGATTTGGAAATCTGTAAAACCAACGAGATGAAGTATTGCGTTTAAGATATGATATATGTGAAACCATTATAACATGATGAGGTATGGAGATAATCAGTCTTGAATCGTTCCGATGAAGCCCCTTCATATCAACATACAAGTTCGGGCTACCGGGTTTTTGGTTCGGGCCCGCGGGTTTCAATGTTAGGGGGGCCGAATGGCCTCCTCGAAAATAAGCCATGAACTTTTAATTTCTAGACGCATATATCACGTTTTTGACGAGATGTCACATCCTTGGTGCATCCTTACTTAGTCACGTCAAACGATAATACATAAAACTTGTATATGTACTTACAAATAATTTGGAGTTGGTTTGATTGCGCACGGGTTGCTGATCTTTGAACCACTTGTATCTAGGCGGCGGTTGGCCTTCGGCTTGGCACTCTAGCCTGAGACAAATTAAACAATGTATGAATCCTCATAATATATATCATATTGAGATATGTATTGCGCTAGACTATAAGATAAATAAACAAATGAAAACACAAGGGATCACGTATGATTGAAAGCAAAGCAAAAACATTAAAAACTGGATGAATGAATTTGAAACATTAAAAATATTAATTAAATTGAGAGAGCATATGTTTTCCTATCTAAAAAGCTACAGTGAACAGGTTGCAAGTTCCATGCGCAAGTAATAGATATCAGGATTTTGTCTAATCATTTGTAAGATTGCTAACTTGAAAAGATTAATAGCAAAATATCAATACATTTTAAACAGAACAAATTGACAAACAAAGAATACAGACCCTTTCTACGTCAGCAACCTTAGATTTTATCTTTCCTTTATAGAAATGAAAGCCATGTGACAAAGCGATAAACACATTTTATTTCTTTTTTCGCAAGGGCAGATTAACTTTGACCTCATTTCATAGGAACCCCATGTGTATTCATGACTTCCTGGTGTTTCAATTAACTCCTGTTCTCTAGTGCTGAGCAACTCAAAGAACAAAAAAAATCCACACCACTGAGCAGAGGCGTTTATATCACGCTATAACTTCATGATATGACCTTATTTTGAAGAGAACACTTATAAACGCAAGGCATTTCTGAGACATTCTATTTCTTTATGACAGTTATGAATATTTAAAGATAATGATCCCCTTGGCGGGGAAGCTTCTCGCACAAAATTAACCCTCTCAAGTGACCTTCTCAAGATTCACTAGCACTTGTTTCATTATGACTAGGAGTCTACAGGGGAGTTTCCACTAAATGTTGATCTTTTTCATGTCAAAAGCGCAGCTGAAGAAGAGGGTTCTCGCTTTCGTGCCAATGACCTTCAATGTGATTGATTTGATGCATTCATTTTTTATAAAAAGAATATCATACAAGAAGTTTATAATTATTTTTGAACATCATCATTTAAGAATGACGAGGTTTCGCCACATATAGCCTATGTTTCTGCTACATGTATAGTTCTATTTTGGTTAATGCACGAAATAATTTTTGTGTTCGTAATAAAAAAAAATATTGACTTCGTTTATTTCAAACACGAACATGGGATTTATTTAGCCGATTTCTTACATGTACGCTTTACAAATTAATATTCACTTTAAAACACTACCAACAACCACATCTTAAAAGAATTCTTATAACAAATAATAGTTGTTTTTATCATTAAAATCTTCACATATACAAACTGCAGTTTCATAGTTTCAAGGTTATAATGGCAATTTAGTGCATATGCCGATTAATAAAATGTGCACACACCGTTTTATTCAATCAACTGACGTAGTTTTGAGTTTTATTGAGAAAAAAAGGCTATGCGATCTTCCCCTTAGTGACGTGACCTACTAGTAGGTTGTACGAGTGTCTAAATTAACTGTCTTCCGCATTATAATAAGACCGAATACACTGATCATAGGTGAATGAAGTATTCCAACAAATTCAAACAAAAAAAACTAAATGAGATATATAAAATAGTGGTATAAAAATCATTAGGCAAAACCTATAGAGAAAGCAAAAAATATAAAATTACATGCAGCGAAAAGCATCAACATGTACTCATTTGTGTTTCCAAGTATGAGTATTGACAGCAACACATATACACGGTCATTGAATCAAACTACAGCTAGACTTGCCATAAAACAAGCCAGAAAGACAGACGGACAAGCTCAACCCTTTATCCCTCATTTCACGGGGGATAACAAAATGTTCGTGGAAGCTATAGTGGCCAAGTGGTGAGACGATCCCTGGTTTGCGAAGACCGTGACTAAAGGGGGAATAAAATGACACTTACCGAAGTGGTTGTGAGAACATCACGTATTCGTTTCTTGTTTGGGGCTGAGAAACTATTCTTAGTGTATAATCTCTAAAGGGAGCTGCAATATAAAATGAAAATTAATTAAATAATAATTAAATCCTCCGTCAATTTCCGAAACATACACCGCATAATATAATAACGATTGAACAATAATTCAAAACGTACTATAAAATTGCTCAAGTTTTCCAGACAACGTACCCAGAGACGACCACAAAGTATCTTTTAGTGTAACATATCAACATGGTTCACCCATTTATATGAATTACACGATTAAATATCGAACTGTCCTGTGGAGAATAGCAATTTTTTAAACCTTATCAAAATTACCGATCCCATTACTTTTCATATTTACACTTTTTGTTAAAATATATTAATTGGATGCCAACGTTTTACTGCTCAAAACACACATTTGGTTAAATCAAGTTTTCAATCAATCACCCTGTCAAAACAAAAGTCGAAAACCAACAAAAATTTCCCCATCAAACATGAGGTCTAAACTACTAACATAGCCCGGGATGCGTTTGGTGCAAGGCGATTGGCTGAGGAGGCGGCTCGGGATCCGGATGTGGATTGTCAAGGACGGTCACGTGACATTCACGGCTGAAAATGCACTGTTTGAGTACGTTGTGTACGCGGCAAGTGTATGTGCCGGCTTGACTCTTTCTGTACGAATCAAGGAATGATGCAGGTGATATATATATAAAAGTTGTGAATAGAGAAGTTGTTTAAAGTTAATAAAAACACAAATAAAAGAACAAGTGCATTTGTGTACATTGTGTGCGCGGCAAGTGTAGGATCTGGCTTGGCTCTTTCTGTACGAATCAAGAATGAAGAATGTGAAACATGAATCAAATACATGTATTTGAAAAGATAACTTGTTCAAAGTTGATAAAAGACGATGGAAGAGCACGTTCATTGTATCATTGTCAATAATTGATAGTGTGAGATGTTGAGCTTTTATCAGCATGAAATTTATTTTATACTTCTATTTAGGTAAACGGACAACTGACCTGATGCGAGGAACTATGAGGGTACCATTGTTTGTGCTCTTGTCGACCTCATCATTTGCGCGAAACCATGTGTATCTGTGATATAAAAAGAGACAGCAATTACGATGAATCCCAGACGCATTGACCATAGTTGATTTGAATAATTATTCAATTAACGAATAAGAAACCGCAGAATTATAGCTCTACTCATGTTTAATTCGCAAAAACAGACCCTAAAATACTACGCGTATCATATGCTAATCTATGCGTATCTTCTTGTAGGAGAAAGTGTTTTTATGAAATGATAAGATTACCTTGGATATGGGAAACCGGTGGCCTCACAAGTCAATTTTAAATCTTTCGTCTCCATCACTTCTATTGATTGCAATGGCTGAATTGTGATTCTCAATTCCACTGAAAATAAATACGCAAATTAGACATCGCCTAAGCTATAATAACGTATTTAAGTTTTTTTTTATAATTGCATTCGGTGATGTCGTCAGGAAAAGGCTGATAATAGAAACGTCATGTAAGATATTCAAATATGCATTGGTTAAACTTAACTTATACTCAGTTATCCCGATGAAAATCCAGAAAATTGCCGTCTGTTAATAATTAGTTATTTGATGTTTTTTAACACAAAATACAATGCCAAAAAAGCTACAAAAAGGCTATATTTTTTTTTAATCTAAGTACACATTATCATATGATTATACCTGGTTCCTTTATTCCGCTTTCCATCAGCGCATTTTCGAACATGCCGCTTGCGTAAAGACAGTCAGTCAACTGGCTTAATGTCATTCCCCGGGATCCAAGCTCCCTAATCAGTCGTTCACTGCAGGTGTCGATGCCGCCATATGTCATAACTGCCATGGAGATTTCGGCCACTTCATAATCTCTGCAAGAGTGGTTGAAATGACTTCAGATTATATAACAAAAGATAAGGTTTCTTGACAAACGGCATCCTACGGCTTGATAGGTTACTTATAAGAAGATCAGAGTGCAACATAAGCCAAACACTGGACCGACAACCTGGCCGAGAAGATGCGTGTTTCTCCTCGACTATACTTAAAAGATCTCGGCCAACATAATAAACATTGCATTGGTTTATTTTAGCCTTACATTTTATCAGTGAAATTGGCCGAAACGACAAATCGATTTTCTAATCGCCATATGGCAATGGATCATAATTAAAATATTATATGACCATTAGCAATTTACAACGATGTTATATTTGCAATCGAGTTAAAGCACAAGTTCATTTAATTCAACACAACGATGCATGCCACAGGCTTGTAAGTATTATGAGTTTGTATATTGGTAGCAAATAAATAAGACACAGCAAACGTGCTTACTTCATTGCAAATTTCGGATCCAACTGTTCAGCTCGCTGAACAAGCTTATGCCAATTGCCATCATGGTTCAGCTCTCGGCGAATCGGCTTCAGTATGACGTCAGGAACATGGTGGATGAATGCATACGTATAATCTTTTGCATCAAAATTCATATCTTGGCGATGACCCATATTTTCTGAAATAGCAAAGAAGCATTTGTAAAACACTAGCAAGTCATTTCACCTCCAAAATCAATGACGTGTCATTATTTGGTATATTTGGTCTTATAAGTGGATACGTAGTTGCCTGAATTGACAATTGTTTAGGATTGTTTAAATAGGCTTAAACCATTTTAAGATATATGAATTGGTAATAATATAAAGGGGAGCCCCTCCGCAAAGTTGAAATTGAGTTTTAATGATTATGATAGAAACAGTCAAAAATCATGTACAACAGAATATTTTAAAGATTATTCATTATTATTACAAACTACGATTTTGAAAACAGTTATATTTCACTAAAATATTGCTTTTATAAACTAGTATGCGAAAAAAAAACACCACATTCATGTTGTTTTGTCATGTCTGTTTTCAGGGGTCATTATTTGTAACAAATTTGTTCTTATAAGAATAACTTGTTTTTGCTTCATTATTTTTGAAAGTTGAATGGACACATTATACAGCTTATGGAGGCAGTCACTGTGCATTAAACTGTTCATATGAAAAATTAAGTTTATGCGAGAAATCCTGAAGCCCTGAAGCCCGGAACCTCGTATGCCCTTTAATTTCAAGATAGACCAATCATGAGCTATTTATTTTTCAATGTTTTGGGATAGTATCTAGGAAGTAAAATTAATCGTCCAATCACATTGTTTACATTTCTGATTGTTTTTTTTTTTTTTTTTTTTTTTTTTCTTTGGGGGACCTAACTACGGTGTGACGTAGGTTGGTCTGAAAGAAATTCTTTTAGACCAACCTACGTCATGCCATATAACTACGAGGGCAGCGAAGTGTTTTCGGCTATTTTTTTTTATTAAGTCATTTTTTTATAACGAGCGTATGCTTTCAATTTATCTCTCTCTCTCTCTCAAACTACATGTACGAGTATGTCATCATATTATACGATTGTCATATTGTCATATCATTGTAGTTACGCGTATTAATAAGTTTGAAAAGTCAGGTAATGCATTATCTCAACTTTTATCTAAAACACCTTTCGAAACGAAACACCTTCTCGACCTCGTACACAAGTCTTCAATTTTCAATGTTACAAATGACAAGGTAAGTGCTGAAATTTCGATTTTCAAGTGACCTTTATTTTTACAAAATGATATGGTGCACTAAATTATGAGGGTTTGACCAAATTAAATTCAAACTATGCTCAAAGACATTCTAAAAATCGCAAAATACCTTATGCTCGTATCGTAAAAAGTTAAAAAGTACTTACTTCCTTGTTTTGGAAAATCCTCGGAATTCCCAGGATATTCCTATTTGGGGATTTCCCGCTAAGTTAGAATTGGCCACAAATAAACAAGAAGCACATGATTTGATATTTTTGCCAACAATCTCAAAATTGACTCTTTGATTCCTAGTGTTCTTTACGATGGACAGCTGTCCAAAATAGACCAAAATGTATATCCCTGCGCGGTGGACTAGATGGTGTGGTTATATGTGGTTATATCATTCGTAAAGAACAATAGTAGGCTACATGTCTGTCAAGGTGGCTCACGTGATGCTACATCACTATTTCAGGTATCCTTTCATTATCGCCCAAATAAGGCTAATGGTTTTTCGTTGAAAACTCACTTAAACTTTAACAATGACAAAAATAATTTCAGATGAGATTGAAAATCAATTATACTGATCAAGATTATGTG
>LQRL01013908.1:0-15471 GCA_001703475.1 Hydroides elegans | reverse complement strand
TAATACACATATAAACCAAGGTCTGAAGTCGTGCCTTGTCATGGTGTCATCTCGATCGGTTGAAAATTGTCGATTTGGGAGCACTTTAAAAAGTGACTGGGCTCGTCAGTTCAAGAGATGTCTTCAGAAAAAGTGAGTGATGATGCAAAATGTAACTCTGTTTTTCCTTCATCGCATGATCTTGTTTATTTGCAAAATAGTTCGTCATTTCCAAAATTAATTTTAGTAAAAACTGACCATCCTGCATATACGTATTGTTGAAGTTCACGGGGGATCCAAGGTCACTGACCTTCTAGTTTTGTTTATGGTTTTCATTGTACATTTATCTAGTCCAAAAGAAAACTTCCGATGCTGTGGTTGGCGTGATTTTTAGCCTATGACATTTGAGTTATGGTGTTAAATACATTCACGGACACAAGTAAAAAAATATATCATTGGAGTTAACCATTTTAGAATTTTGTGTATGTATTGCTTTTATGATGTTGAAAAACTGAGTTTCATCATTTTTCAGACGCTGGTGGAGTTTATGTACTCTGGTCAACTAGCTTATGTAGAGGAAAGCACAGATATAGCAGCGGTCTTGCAAGGGGCCCAGTGTTTGCGAATTACAAAGGCGGTCAGCTATATAATGGAGAACTATGTTCGCGATGACGGAACTTTGTCGGATGTGAAACTGACGACTCCGAAAACTATTCAGGGTATTTTACAAGAGTACTTTTAAATCTAGTAAACCGGAGCTTTTTTAAACAAGGAATAATTTTGACATTGAAAGGTAGAGGATGAGATCTAGGGACAGGACTTTTGTCAATAAGTACGCTGATATTTGCTTATAAAAGGCGCTTAAAAATGGCATAAATAAATGTTTACTATGATCGCTTATTTTTTTAATTATTCATCTTAGGCAACATCGTACGCCAATTTGTTGTCAAACCATAATCGATTCTGTCTTCGTTTAGTTTTGATTTCTAATTTGTGTTTAAGTGGAGGAAAAGAAAGGCAAAAAGCGTGGTCGTCCAAGAAAATGTGATGTCGACACTGCTAGTCAAGAAGAAAATCCTTACAAAGAGGTACAGACTCCATAACCAATCCATTTTTAATTTATATAGGCTCATTTATAAAAAAAAGAACTATATATAATTTGATAAAAACGAATGCTACTTTTACAACAATTCATATTCAACTATTGTGTTTAAATGCTGCTTTATGGAACGTTTAATAATCAATTATATATGTGTATAACAAGCGTTTCATATACAATAAATGCAACATACCACTCGTATACAAAATTACAGACATGTACATGTATATATACGTGAGATAGGAAAAATCATTATGAATAAAACCAGTGACCATATGATGTACTCTCGTTTCCTAGGGCGTCGCCTCATTGAACGTAGCGGAACTAGATCCCGACCACGTGGACGCTATCATGGCAAGTAGTTCCGGTCGAACAAGGAGAGCGGGGTCGCTGCGATTCGCGGCACTTATGCAGAGCATTAAGCAGGAGGAAGACTCTCAACCCGGGGTAAGAGGGGGTCGCCTTAGAATATTGGGCCCCATATTGGTTGAATGATTCGAATTTTCAGGTTATATTCTCAATCTAAAGAAGCTTGAATATGGGTTGACTTTGAATATCATTCAAGATTGTTTTCACTAGTTAGCGCTCTCATTCAATAAACAAAAGATATCAGATTTTAATCGCTTGTCTTTTCATTAAAAAATATTGATTAAAAACGATTTGAACATACGTTAAATTTTGTAAGTACATATGTATTGGCATGAAATGAATCAAATATTGTGTTTGTAGGAATCTCCTTCTGAGACTCCAGGACGTGTTTTCAAAGGCAACACATATACTCGCCGTAGCCCATTAAAGTCGGAAACTAAAACTGACAACAAAGACCATATATCAAATAAAGACACGTCTGCATCTGAACAGCCATCTGCATCGAATTCTATTCAAAATGAATCTACCATGATTTTCATTGAAAACAAAGAGTCATTATCAAACAATGAACAAAGTAACGTGATCACAACGAACTTCACCACAGAATCATCATCAGAATCAATTTCTACTAATAACAACGTCAGCTATCAAATGATGTTTTCGGATAGCGCTGATGTCATGCCAAACACCTCCAATTCAGATCCTCTTGAAATAACGTCACATAGTGGAAGTGGCATCTCTAGCAACATCACCATGCCAACCATGGTTACTAAGGACATAGACACGGCTGCCAATGCTATGCTGGAAGAAACGCTATCGGATGGTGGCGGCGATTTCAATGAGATGGAGTATAACACAAGTCAAGTTGCAGCTGAAGAGAATGTACTTAATAGATGTGGAAATAATGCAGAAGGTGATTCGAACCTGGCGACGGTTGCTAAGAAGCAATTCAAAGTGACCATGACAACGACTCAGCAAAGTGGCGTCGGCGAAAATGTAACCAGCCAGAAGAATTCAGGTAAACATTGTCACGTTGAGACTTGTGAATGATTCAATATTTATATTAAGTAAAAATTATTTATCCATTAATTTAACAAGTATATTTTAGTAATGAATAGCAATATCACTAGGCGTAACGACAAAGGGTTAATGTGATTAAAACTAAAAGTGACATTTTTATTCATATTTAATCAGATGACGAAGGCGGTTCTCCATCGGCGAAAAAGCGATATGTGA
The DNA here is from genome assembly GCA_001703475.1 of Hydroides elegans. NCBI lineage: Eukaryota > Metazoa > Annelida > Polychaeta > Sabellida > Serpulidae > Hydroides > Hydroides elegans. The sequence continues at coordinate 12,788 of LQRL01013908.1, read as the reverse complement.
TTCCGCGCAACACACTCGACTTCATGAAGAAAAAGAAGTTGTTGTATAAAGTGAAACCGGAGGAAAAACAGGAGGAGAGCGAGTAGGTGTTGGTTTTGAAATTTTTATTATTATTATTTTTTTGGTGGATAAGGAGTGGGTGTCGATTTTTTACAATATTTAATGTTCTCATGGAAAAGCCGAGCTGGCCTATAAGATAAGTGCCAGTGCTTCAAATCAGAATAACAATTTGAAAAAAAAAATGACTTAAAGCTGTAGGCCAATGAAGCTTCCATACATGGAATTTCAAAATTGAATTATGGCTTTTTCCTTAGACATGGTTAGGACTTGAACCCGTAGTATGCATATTATTGAGTTTTCTTTCGATATTAACTTACATGTATTCATATTTGTGTTTTTTTTTTTCGCTGCAGGGAGACTGAGGCTACTCCTAAACGGAAGTATCGACGTGGCGGTCTGCTCAAGAAGTATGAGCGTGCAGACCGGTCTGGTATCTACGTATGTCCCTGGGAAGGATGTACTTTTACCTCAAGGTAACCTTGTCAACTAATCTATTCGTATTTCTCAAAAGATTCATAGAAAAAGCTCAAGGTTTGTCAGAATGGGATGGTATAGTGAACGTTTTGGTTGAGGTGACGTCACTTGCTTGGTTGTTAAGTATGCAATGGGCAAAGACATAAAAAGTATGATTATTTTGAACGATATATAAGAACAAAAACATTAGACATTATTAGATTAATTAGAGAGGGAGAAAAAGGAGATTGGGAGGTTCAAATATGTCTTGAAAGATAGAAAGACGTAAAACGAGTGAGGTGCATTTAGAACGGTATGACATAATACAATAACCACTGAATATAAGCTTACATTTCAATGTAAGGCTCTTTTGAAAATCACAACGCCATAAAAAGATCTTTTAATATCTTTAATCATCCACTTTGGTTTGCAGACACAGCAAGAACGTGTATGTGCATGAGAAGAAGCACACAGGCGAGCGACCTTGGGCCTGTCCCGAGTGCGACAAGACCTTTATCTCGCGCAAACACATGATCCTCCATCAGTCAATTCATACAGGTAGTATACATGTTATGTAACGTGCAACCTTGCCAAACGCAACTTATCGGCGTGTTATCCGTGGTCCGTGACTAGTCCATCTACTCTGGCTATACTCTTAACGGTGCGCGGGCAAAAGCCCCGTAGGGCAGAAGCCCCGCGATTTTGTCAGCTATAGGTTATTCGTAAGCCTATTCAGTGCCATGTGTCAGCAAATTCCATGTGTAACTGATGTTATGCAATCCGTTATTCTATATTTTCCGTTTCAAAACATTTCCAAAATTGGCATATATTGACAAAAATTTCCAAAATTGGCATATATTGACAAACTCGACGAAAGGTGGTTAGCTGTGAATTGTTAAACAAATATCTTAATTTTCAGTTAGATACACCTGCATTTGTCAATAAGTAGGTTCTACATGTACATATGCATCTTATTGTGTGGTTGTTTCTTTGTGTTAAGGTGCCCGACCCTACCAGTGTACAGAGTGCAGCAAAACATTCCGAGCTCAATCTGCTCTTGAGAGACATCGGCTCACACATACAGGTAGCTTTATGATTCTCTCTGATCTTCAGGTTTTATATGCATTTATGATGTGTCCTGAGCGCTTAGTTGTTAGACGTTTCAACCAAGCAATGTTTAGTTCGAGGAGTATAATTTGTCTTCGCGCTGCTCCTAATATATTATGTAATAGGCGAATGTAGACGCGGTATGTTATTCGCGAATTTCTTAAATATTCGGAGACATGGTGAAGGAGGTTGGGTGGAACTGTGGGTATGTGACAATGATGAGTTACGATGCGGCTTTAATTGACCCTTTTTTTAAAAAGAAGAGTTTACCGCATTTGACTCAAAATGGTCCTTATTTTCAGGGGAGAAACCGTGGGTATGCGATTATACTGAGTGTGGCGCGGCCTTCACCGATAAGGTCAACCTGAAGAAGCACATTGCCCTGATTAACCTACAAGAGCGACCACTCGAGTATTTGACTTTCATCGTGTTCCTTATTTTCAGGGGAGAAACCGTTGGTATGCGATTATACTGAGTGTGGCGCGGCCTTCGCCGATAAGGTCAACCTGAAGAAGCACATTGCCCTGATTAACCTACAAGAGCAACCACTCGAGTATTTGACTTTCATCGCGTTCCTTATTTTCAGGGGAGAAACCGTGGGTATGCGATTATACTGAGTGTGGCGCGGCCTTCACCGATAAGGTCAACCTGAAGAAGCACATTGCCCTGATTAACCTACAAGAGCGACCACTCGAGTATTTGACTTTCATCGTGTTTCTTATTTTCAGGGGAGAAACCGTGGGTATGCGATTATACTGAGTGTGGCGCGGCCTTCACCGATAAGGTCAACCTGAAGAAGCACATTGATCTGATTAACCTACAAGAGCGACCACTCGAGTATTTGACTTTCATCTTGTTCCTTATTTTCAGGGGAGAAACCGTTGGTATGCGATTATACTGAGTTTGGCGCGGCCTTCGCCGATAAGGTCAACCTGAAGAAGCACATTGCCCTGATTAACCTACAAGAGCGACCACTCGAGTATTTGACTTTCATCGTGTTCCTTATTTTCAGGGGAGAAACCGTTGGTATGCGATTATACTGAGTGTGGCGCGGCCTTCACCGATAAGGTCAACCTGAAGAAGCACATTGCCCTGATTAACCAACAAGAGCGACCACTCGAGTATTTGACTTTCATCGTGTTCCTTATTTTCAGGGGAGAAACCGTGGGTATGCGATTATACTGAGTGTGGCGCGGCCTTCGCCGATAAGGTCAACCTGAAGAAGCACATTGCCCTGATTAACCTACAAGAGTGACCACTCGAGTATTTGACTTTCATCGTGTTCCTTATTTTCAGGGGAGAAACCGTGGGTATGCGATTATACTGAGTGTGGCGCGGCCTTCGCCGATAAGGTCAACCTGAAGAAGCACATTGCCCTGATTAACCTACAAGAGCGACCACTCGAGTATTTGACTTTCATCGTGTTCCTTATTTTCAGGGGAGAAACCGTTGGTATGCGATTATACTGAGTGCGGCGCGGCCTTCAACGATAAGGTCAACCTGAAGAAGCACATTGCCCTGATTAACCTACAAGAGCGACCCTTCGAGTATTTGACTTTCATCGTGTTCCTTATTTTCAGGGGAAAAACCCTGGGTTTGCGACTATACCGAATGCGGCGCGGCCTTCGCCGATAAGGTCAACCTGAAGAAGCACATCGCCCTGATTCACCTCCAGGAACGACCCTTCGAGTGCAACCATCCCGGCTGCGATTATGTCGCTTATGAGAAGAGTACACTGGACCGGCATAGTCTACGGCACAAACAACTGTAAGAATTCATTGCTTTTCGGATAGGCGCTCGGAAGATGTATGTTTAAACGAAACAAAATTCGATTATGTCATTTAAAACACGCATGCTTACGGTTTGTTTTAAAGACTTTTTTCATTCCATAATCGCTGTAGTAAGGTGCTTTCTTCAAGCATAATTTAGTAAATTGCAAGTAAGCCACACACTTGATATCTTTAAACTTCAGTTCAAGTTCACGACATTCAACCCTTATTTTCATAAAACGCAAATTTTACTTTGCAAACAGTATTTATTAAAATAAACCTTAAAACAACCTTATATGTTGACAAATATTTGTTTACGTTTTTCCAGAGACGAGCGAGAGTCGGAACAGTGTAATATATGCGGCAAAGTATTGTACGGCAAGGGATCCATGCAATCTCATATGTTATTGCATGAAGGAAAGTCACATAACTGCCCATACTGTGATTATTCCAGTGTCTTTAAACAGGTATGATTTATTTTTACTCAAATGGAAGTTTAAACTAAAAAGCTTCCATACAAATTTTTGGTCAAATACATATGGTTTATACTGTTTCGAATTTGATGTTCGTTATCATTAACCTTATAAATACTTTAGTCCCGAGTGAAAAAAAAAATTAACTGTAGATAGTATAACCATTTAAGAAACCCAAAATGATCAATCAGTTATTCAAACACATAGTTTACTTTACGCCACACAAACAAATTATGCTCAGAGCACGGTTTGTTATAGTTTATCATTGGGCATTGATACTATCTTGCTAACGAAAGCATAGTTTATGATACTGTGCCTGCCACTTAATTGTTGTATTGCTAAGTTGATGAGCTACCTGTATTAAATAAACGACCCGTTGCTAAGCACTAATTTTCGTATTGCTTGGTTGCTTTAGTACATTTAAATAATGATCTGTTACTAGGCACTACTGGCGCATTGCTACCGGAAGCACGGTCTGGACCTGGATGGCAAACCGGCCGAACGACAGTTCAAGTGCAATCAGTGCGATTTCGCCACGTTCTGGGAACACGAGCTCAAGTTCCATCTCGTCAAACATACAAGTAACAAAAAAGAAACATTTTATATGGTTTCTAGTAGTGCTTACGTACTTAAAGGCCCTTTTAAAGTCTGGATTTGCCCCGAGGCGAAAACCTTTGATCTGGACAAAGGATATACGGTTTAACCCAAGGGTTAACGAAAGTTTTGAATAAGGGTCTTTAATGATGTCTTAACACATTCACACTGGTCTTATCCAGACAGACATTCGTAGCATTACAGATATGTAATTGAAATTACATTATAACAGACCCGATTTTTTACTTTCACAACATTCTCTTTCATCATCGTAAAAGAACTGACAACTACATATATAACGCTGCTTTTGAACAAAACGACATTTTATTGAATATTTTTCTTCTTTTTTTTTACTGTCGTAAGCAGGGACATTGTTATCTGATATCCTCGTAATAATTAAAACGTATTGCTATTTGGTTTGTTGGTGGGTCTTCGCTAAGAATCTGAGTTGAATAGTAGCTCTACAGTATCCTCTTAATGGTATATCCTTTATTTCCACCATATCATCTTCTTTTTTCTTTGCACAGGTCTGCGCCCTTTCCAGTGCCCCATCTGCGACTACAGTACGGTGCTCAAGGGCTCTCTAGTCAAGCACATGCGTCTGCACACGGGCGAGACGCCATTTCGCTGTGACGTGTGCAACAAGGCTTATACGAATCAGAGCGGACTCGCAAGGCATAAGCGCACGCATACAGGTAAATCAAATACATGTATAAGGGGCTTAAGGGCTCTCTAGTCAAGCACATGCGTCTGCACACGGGCGAGACGCCATTCCGCTGTGACGTGTGCAACAAGGCTTATACGAATCAGAGCGGACTCTCAAGGCATAAGCGCACGCATACAGGTAAATCAAATACATGTATAAGGGGCTCAAGGGTTCTCTAGTCAAGCACATGCGTCTGCACACGGGCGAGACGCCATTCCGCTGTGACGTGTGCAACAAGGCTTATACGAATCAGAGCGGACTCGCAAGGCATAAGCGCACGCATACAGGTAAATCAAATGCATGTATAAGGGGCTCAAGGGCTCTCTAGTCAAGCACATGCGTCTGCACACGGGCGAGACGCCATTCCGCTGTGACGTGTGCAACAAGTCTTATACGAATCAGAGCGGACTCGCAAGGCATAAGCGCACGCATACGGGTAAATCAAAAATATGTTTGAGGAAAATGTATATTGGATGTTAAGTCTAGTATGACATAACCACACACATACGGAGAAAGCAAACACATATGTATTGGGTGTGTTTATTGGATGTTAGGTAAAGGTATAGTTGAATTCATGATATGATATTATAAGCATATAATACATTGTTTGTGTCCGTCAACTTTTTTCATTATTACACACGAATATCAAATTTATCGTGTCTGACTTGAAACAAATCATGTTGCAATTATGTGTATTTTCGATTCATTTGGATTTCTTATTCAATGAAACTTCTAAGCCCCTTTCTTCACTTTACATATTCAATTTAAACCATAAATGATACCCTCTCTCATTAATGCTCATGAATGTCAATTAAACTTTATATAGCAAACTCTTCTTGTACTTGTGTTCCAGGAGAAAAGCCGCACAAATGCGAATTCTGTGGCAAGCGGTACGCGGATCTGAAGACGATGCGAACCCATCGCTACTCGCATCTCAACGTCAAGCCATTCACGTGCAGCATTTGTCAGTACACGTGCACTAAGAAGGATGTACTCTTGGCGCACTATAGGAAGATGCACAGTAAGTGCAGGTGTAACCTGTGAATATATTATAGAATTATAGATTCTGGAATACAAAGCTCCTAGAGTCTACTGATAAAGCGCTCACACTGTTATACAGCAGGAGTCATGTGAGAACAAATACTTTTAGACGATTGATTGCTTAACAGTTGCGTTTACATTGACCTGATAAATGGAATCAGTGTGAGAAATATCATGATGAAAATTCGGTCCCGTATTGCCATTCTTGAAAATGTAGTTCTAGTAGTGTACGTGACATTAACCTGTTCGTAGCGCGCAAGCACCCCAATAAGCTAGTCCACATCGAGCACGTGGATTCACGAATAGGTAAATTCACAATGCTCATTATAATTTTCCATCTTTTTTTTTAGATGAATCCGTGATCCCGGAGTCTTGCAAACCAAAGCCTACCAACAAAGTGCTCATGCGTGTGACGAGCGGACAGACAGCTGATGAAATCATTCGCAATATCGCGCCCTCGGGTCAAGGTAAACACTGTCAAGGTCAAACGGGAATTCAGCAGTATTCTTTATTTGGCCCATCTCATCCATTAAGAGGTCTTAAATCACTGTATTTACCTTAATTCAACCTGAGGCAATGATAGATACATGATATATCTTTTAAAATGGCGTCTAAATAGATTTGATATAATTGTATTCAAGGTGACTTAGCGGTTGTGCTTATTTGAGAAAGGTCTTAGGGCTGTATTATCCATTAAATACGGCGGCAACTAACTGTTTACATGCGTACGTGTTTAAGAAAACATGCCATAAGTATTCTTATCTTGACTTGAATTATAAAGCCAAATTTTATTTGTTATAAAAAAATAATAATAAAATCAGCAATGAGAAATGCAAGCTTTAGTAAAAAAAGTGTCCGGTAGTATCCAAATTCGCTCTAGAATCTAATATGTTTTTTTTTTCCTATAAGGCGACCGTCAGTTCATGGTGATCAACCGGGAGAGAGCGAACGCCGAAGCTAACAACAAGTTTCTCGTTATTCAGGAGGACGAGGCTCCTCGCCCTGGTGCCCTGCCTGTACGTATACAAGACAGTCAGTTTAAGGGCGCCGTGTAACAATGTGTTAGGTGGACTCCTAAAAGTATTGCAAAGAGTCAAATTGTCAAAGATCCATGTTATATACTTGAACCATGGTTGAAATCAATACGATCATTATCATTTAATCGCTAAGCCACTTGCCAATCCTTCTGTAGATGACCAATTTTAAAGACGTGCTTTTTTTGTCAAAACGTCAAATTGGGACTAACACAATGTTGCACGGACACCTTCAATTATAAAATTTACTATTTCACATTTTATACAAAATGTATGTAAACAAGGCAGTCTGTTATAAAAGCTCACATTTAATAAACCATGCATATGTGGATGAAATATTCAATAGTCTTATCGAACGTTTGTTTCTATATTTAAGGTTTAAATATGTACGATTTGATTTTGCAATTCTTGAATCATGAGTTAAAAAGGGCTCGCAATTTGATTTTTTCGCCTATCAATAAAATGGTAGGTGGAACAAATAAATTTATAGAAGGGGGTTCGAAATTTCTGGGGCGCTTCGGGCCCCAAACCCCAAAAACCTTGTCACATAAAGTATCATTATGCCTATCGAGATTAGAATCGATATGTATGTGCTATATATGTTTGTCCCGTGAATATGAAATAAATTTCATATTTTTCATGGGCTATATAAAGTTGTGTAAATGCTACAATCGTATCTGTATGATTGTGTGTTTGTATTTTTAGATTCATACGGTGGTCAGTGAAGATTTCGGTCAGGCCGAGGGTCAAATGCTTTTGCAAGGTAAGTTAAGTAATTAACTATGATTTATTGAAGAAAAAGTAATTTTTCGTGGATCATCGTAACTTGTGTTCAATATGAACATAAACTTGTAGTAGCATCATTGTTTTAAGTCCTTTTAGATAAAAGACAAACAACGTTACATTTTATACCCTCCAATGTGTGTACTTAAATTTTATGATTAAATGACCATCTATGTGAACATATGTTATATCTAATGTTTTTATTTTGTTTCTGTTTTCAGAAGATCCTCATTCTGCAATGGGATTTGAATCCAAGGTAAACAACTTATTTTTGTCCCATATTTATATTAATAGTAGTTCACCCCGCACGATATTGCTATGTACAAAATGAATTAAAAAAGATAGGAAACTTGTTTATTTGCACAAATCATCTGAAACTGATGCTATCAAAATTATTAGCTGAACGTACACGTAGCTTAAATCTGATTCTTGATTTACCCAATAAAATTACGAATAGCCTAATTCATATACAAATGTAAATTAAAATAGTTCCCAATCATTTTATAAAAATGGAAATTCTATGTAAATAGATTTGTTTCTCATATCATTTGTATTTATGTATATATGGAATTTCCTTTTCAACCCATGCCCCATTAGGTGATCAAAATCGCCAATGCCTCCCAGCAACCGACCTATCGAGTGCGCACCTCACCTCAGTTTGCCACGATACCCGAGTTACTTGAGTCGCTGCGGGCTCAGTACCCCGATATACAGGTACATAAAGTATTGAAACGAATGAGTACTTGAAAAGGCCTATACATGTTTTTTTTTAGTATTACGGTACACTCAAATTACGGTATACCTAAATATACAGTTTTTAAGGCAAGTATAGTATTTAAATATACATCTGTATGCATGTCGATCACAGCAACCGAATAGCCAGCTACCTACAAATGGCTATTAAGATCTTAATCATCATTTGAGTCGCTGTGGGTACTTTCCTAATTATATAGGTACTTATAGAATCAAAAATCGGTTGATTGTAATATCCTATTATAATAAGCCCATCACCAAAATATGCAGCTTTGGCCAAGACAGGCCGATTTGTAATGATAGAAATAAATACTTTAGACGAGCACAGGACCTTTATAGCAAGCTTCATTAAAAGGTTACTTACTTATGAGTGTAAATGAAATTATATAAAGTTATAATTTAGTTTGTATATATTTACATGTAATACATAGGCTATACTAAGCGAGAAAAAACACTTAAGTATAACGAAAATACTACACGCATATGACTAAAGAAAACGTTTGGCTGTGGTGTAAAAATACGGTTATTATCGATGTTATGATCGTGTGAAAATTGACTTCTCTATTTGTACCTTTGCAGTATCAGCATGTTGAAACTGGTAGCGGCGAAACTCTTTTGCAACAGGTACCTGGTCTACCAGGTAAATACATCTACATGCATGTGCATTTTCACAAAAAAAATAGTCACGCCACGCTTCCGATTATCGAATATTCGAAACCTTTGTTTGTCAGCAAAGGCATTTAACTTATATTCGAGTTCATCTAGTACAATTCAAGGGATCTATTCTCATAGGTCCATTTGGTCATCTATTACAACAAAGAGAATTTAATATTAAAATGTCAAGACTGAATAGCCTTGATCAAGATAACCACATGAAGCTTTTCTACATAAAAATACAATCAAAACTGTCTTGATGAGTAAATCATTATTTCGTAGGTCTGGTGTTGATGGCAAATCCTGACGGGTCACCTCAGGATCAAGGGCAAACTCAAGGTCAGTCTGATCTATAGGCCTACACCGGGGTTTGATCGAAATACATTTGTATTTGTAAATATTGGCTTTTAGTAAAAAAACAACAAAATAACGTTTTATGGTTACTTAAAGATTACAAAAGAGATACAATTGTTGACTTAACAGTTATGATATTTTGATTTCCGGGAAGTCCGTCTAGAAAATTGCAAATAGTTTTGTACGTCGTAGTCATTTTTGTGTACTAGGTTTGTTAGTGTTTACAAATAACTCTTAACTATCGATTTATCATAACACGTGAATAATGCTAGTTTTTATTCGTATTTTATAGAGACGGATGCAAATGTAACTTCGGATGTGAGACTCAATCACCCAATCCTACAGGTAAGTATAGTACTGATTTACGTCCTTCCCTATACTGTTGCTGGCTGAAAACAAAATCATGGTTTTGTAAACGACGGTCACGCGCTATCTTAAAGTTATATTTGTATAATTTAGATTTTAATGAGTTTTGTTTCAGTGTTGTTTGCAAACCACTGCGAAAGTGAATCGATTTGTTTGAAACCTCAAATTAACTTATGGCTGTTTATTGTTGATTATAAAAAGATTGAATTATTATAACTCTTATATTCTGTTTCATATTCCTAGGCTGAGCTGGGAGATCGATCCGAAAGAGGCATGCTAGACAACATCTTCATGTCACAACAGCCATCCACTTCATCGAAAATCTCATCCAACCAAAACAACGAATCTTCGCAAGAACTAGCATCAGCTTCGACCTTCGATTCGAAACAGCCATTCCTGATGAATTTCGGTAATGACGTGGGACCAGCAATGAGTGATTCGGAACATTCGAATGGAACAAAAATTAATAGTCATGTCAGTTTACCCATGAGAGAAGCTTCGACAATCGGATCAACAACCTCTTTAGAAGAGGACACTTCAATGTCGCCACAAAATAGCGGTGGTAACCCACATGTTGGTTCCACATCTGGAAGATTGACTATTACACAAGATCAGAACAATAGCGCCCTTGGGTCAGGTCAAGAAGGTCACGAAATTAAAGACGAAAGTGCCACACAATTGGTCCCCCAAAATTCCACTTCATCGGGTCAGCTGACCGCGGAACAATTAAAGGAGATCTCGCAGCAAATCTCGGCCTGTCACGCGGCGGGCGACGAGATTGTGTTCCACGTGCCCGAGAGTGGGTCACTTCCGGCGGGCCTGGCCGATAACCTGCAGTTGTCCGGGTTGGACAGTAGTGGACAGTATGTGATCGCCTATGTGGAACCAGGGGGCGGTGGTGAGGGGCAGGAGGAGAGTTGATCACGGGGAAAAGGGGATTTGATATACCGGTATACATGTATCTTAATCTATATAATAGAGGATATATACTCTGCCATGGCGAAATCATAATAAAATCCTCTATATAAATATAGGCTATATATGATATGTTTTTACTATTTCCGTGTAGGCTATAGCCTATACATAGCCCGTTTATTGAATGACTTTGCTATTATATAGCTTACGGATTGTTTTAGGCCAATAATGTAAATAAGAATTATAAGTGATATGTAAGTATAAGCAGCTAAGGAATGTTGAAGCAACACATATAAATCATTTAAAATGTTTATGTAGGCTATATTCTTTAAATGTTAGGAAATACATAATTACCGTAATTACCGGTGTATAACCCGCGGAACACCTGGGTGCGGGTTATACACCGATGCGGGTAATACACCGATTTCGAAAACATAAAATGGTCATTTTGAGATTTTCAAAAATTGGACATATCTCAAAAGCATGGTTTTGACTATAAAACCGTTGGATGACAGCTTAGCTTAAATACCAGAATATGCATAACCTTATCATAGTGGGATTTTGCTATTACACAAACAGTGGTCAGTGATGCTGAGAGATGAGATTAGCGAGCGACACTGAATAACAGTGAGTAGCATTGATAAAATACAGGGCGACTCAGATGGGTATTTGCTTTGTATAGCCTTATCATGTCAGGTGTATTTACTGAGAAGACGATTTGGGGGTTATGACAGATATGGGATAGGAATGATTTATGACTTGTGAAAAAAGGGGAAGTTAAGAGGGGGAAAGTGTGATGTAATTTTTTAATTGATTGTTTTAAACTATCAATTATTTTATAATTGATAGTTTTAAACTATCAATTATAAAAAAAATACCTAATCTGTTTAGGTATTTTGTTTTATAATCGATAGTTTTGTTTAATAATAATTGTATTTCATTGCATTGTATAGATATTTTATTTCACTGTAAATCTACCTTTTTTCCAAATCTAAGGGGTGCGGGTTATACACCGGTGCGGGTTATACACCGAATTTAAAAACATATTCCTCCAATTTTGGAGGGTGCGGGTTATACACCGGTGCGGGTAATACACCGGTAATTACGGTAACTGAGTTCATGTAATGGATTGTGGGGTGTTGTTGGGTTGAGCGCAGGGGAGAATAATGAAATAACAAATATAATTTGGATGAATTGACAATTATTCATATTATACTCTCTATATTGAATTCTGTAAATGTATGATTAATTGATTATATATATACATGTATATTAGTTCATGTATATTTGATCGAACTTGTAATATATATGTTATCAATGGTCACACGTTGACGGCATGCACTGACGCTCCAGTTTTGAGTTGTCGAAGTTGTCTGTTTTATCGTTTGGTCATAGTTTATCATTAAACATATAGTAATAAGGTGCATGCTACGATCTAAAAAAAAACTTTGTTTTGATAATTTATTATTCAGCACTAGTATGAGACGAAACGAAAATAAATATTTGCGAAAGCGTAGTGATTGGATATTTATTATTTTGAAGAGATGTCTTAACATAAATATTGGTGACCATATAATTCAACTCTAAAATCACTCTTAAGTGCAAAACATGTGCTAGATATTCTTGAATTACACATGCTTTGCATTGAAATTTAAGACACCGTCACAGTGGTAACCGGAAAGAACGCCCCCATGAAAACCCCCCCCCCCCCCCCCCCCCCCCCCAC
>LQRL01013906.1:0-12123 GCA_001703475.1 Hydroides elegans | reverse complement strand
CAACCTTCATACTCGCCCGCCTACCCAAACCTGTGCCCCAGTACTTGTCGTTAGCATTGGCCTCTGCAATGGTGTCAGACCGTATACTGGCGAGAACATCTTTTGGCTTAGGACATTGTTCAAATTTGGACACAGAGAGGGATTTCATTGTTTTGATGGCTTCTCCGGAGGTGTACCAGTTCTCAGCCTTGAGACCCTTTGTGGCATGCTTCATGTCTCTTGGTTCTGTCATCTTCATGATTTGGTGTGAAATATCCTCACGCCCAGCATACTTTGCGAAAGCTGCCTGATATCCTTGCTCCACACAGTTGAATGTCGTATCATCGTTGCTGAAAGAGCACTTATAAAAGTTAGACAAGGGGCAGAATTGTCCCAAATATGTGCAGATTGTGTCATTTTGTTCGATTCCAATTGTTGTTCCTTTGTCAGGCAGAGCCTCAATCAGTTGGTCGACCCGGTCAATCCCATAAGCACGGTGCTTATAGATTATTCGGGCTTTGACCAGTCTTGTTGAATTGTCCTGCCCCCGTGCAGCATAGAGGACAGGGGCAAGGCGACGTCGGCTCTCTTCAATATCCTTTGGATAATGCTCACGTATATAAATTTGCGAGGCACCCTGCCTGCTAGACTTTAGGTTAAATCTAGCCTTCCACACCTGCATCCTATCACTGTATCGTAAAAACCGCACAATTATCGAAGATGGGCCCCTAGCCGTTGGGCTAAGAGGCATTCTATGCGCTCGAACGATTTCGATGTGATCGCCATTGTCTATTCCAAGTCTGTGTACAAATAGCTCTCTCACAATATTAAACACATTCTCGTTCGGTGATATTTCTATATTGTCAAAAAGCAGATTATCCCGCATAGAATACGCTTTCATATCATTTTGTTCAGTTTTGATCTGTCGTATTTCCTTTCGTAGTGTTTCTATTTCACTATCCTGATCTTTGCATCTGCTTTCTAAATTTGACACTTTTTTCTGCAATTCAGTTATTTCAAAATCTTGGAAATTTTGAGCTTGCTCTAATCCAACAATTTTCTTAAAAGTTAATTCTGCTAATTCTCTATCAGATAATTTGGTAATGTCAATTTCAACGTCTGATTTATTCTCATTTAAACTTTCCATATTGGCAGAATTTTCGAAAACTATACATTTTTTTCTTTGTGGTGTTATAACTATGCTGGTGTCTGTATCACTATCAGATACTCTCGCTCGTTTTGCAGGTTTTTTATTAGGCATAATATCCTCATTTTGGCTTATCAGCTCACTATTTGTATTTATTTTTAGTTTAGCTCATTTCAGTTTAAGTAATTTTTGATTATTAATTTTGTTTTGAGTTTTTATTTAATTTGTTTTTAATGTATAAATATTTTCAAATCATTGCAAGTATACATAAATATATATTATTTTCACACTATTATTTGATTGGAATATTGAATTTTTATTCCTGTTATTCATTGTAGATAACGTCATAAGCCTAAACAGGAGACATCATATTACAAGTTTGATATAGATTTAACTCTTCACTTTGTCTAAAAAGGAACAAAAAGGTGCGTAAATTGAACAAAATGAAAGGCTATATATCAAGCTATCTTCCTGTGATCCAGCTCTGCTTATGGATACTATTCTTCATCGCGTGCGTTCATTTACATATGAAATTCAACAAACTCGCCAAACTGGACAGCGCCTGCCTTACGCGCGTTCGCGGCAAGCGTATAGCCAACGAAATACTAACGGATATTCCCACGATAAACGAGCGATTTCAAAATTTACTCGACCGGAAATTGGTCGCATCGGACCCGGAAGTGATTGAAATGGCCCGGATGTTGTTACATCCGCCTTCCGGTCACGTGATTAAACCGTCGATTCCGTATCCGCAGTTGATGCGCGAGTTTCAAACGAATCAATCTCGGTGGGTGCGGGAACAGTTTGAAGATCAAGTATGTTTGATTTTTATAAACAACTCAAATATATATTTATGTTAGTGTTAATAATACATTTATATAGTAATTGGCAAAAAATCAAGTTTGGTTTTGCTATGATTTATTTTTGCCCCTCGTCAATGGATACCCGAAACTTTATTTCTATCAACCCTGTGTTTTCACGGAAATTTTTTCTTGTTTTAGAGTTTAAATTTCGGATGTTTTTTTTACCAGCTAACCGGGCGAATAATTAATTTTCTAGCATGCCGGGCTTTTTTTTTTCCAGCATGCCCTGCTATTTGTTTTATTTTCTAGCATGCCGGGCTTTTAGTTTTCTTTCTAGCCTGCCGGGCTTTTTATTTTCTTTTATAGCATGCCCTGATATTTGTTTTATTTTCTAGCATGCTCGGTCTTTTTGTTTTCTTTTGTAGCATGCCGGTCGATTTTTCGTCGAGTGCGGTGCACTGGATGGCGAGCGCTCCTCAAATACAATAGTTCTGGAGCAAGAATATAAATGGCAAGGTATGAAAGCTGCATCTTGTTATTAAGAGCTTGGCCATACGAGAAGCTTTGTTGAGCTTTCCCCCTAATAAACCGCGCTTGTTAAATGTTTTCATCAAAAAGCTACCTAAGCGCTCGTTGTGTTCGGTTTCCCATAAGCAATACATTCCAAGACGGGTTTGTTAGGAAAAACACTAGAAAAGGCTTCCAATGTGGCCAGACCCTATTTGTTTAAAAAAAAACATATATACAGTTAAATACACAGACAATATAGAACTAAAGCATGACAACATAATTTAGACATAGTCAATTTTCAAGAAACTGAAATGCTGTAATTAACATTGAAGAAATTACTTATAATATACACCTTTCAGCGAGGAGACAGGCACTTGAGGAATTTCATTGAAATGCTCAGCAAATAAGATATTACGACTCTGTGGAATCTTGAATTCACTGTCGTCTTGTCGCTGTATGAGCGCTATAAACTTAGAATTTTAAGTAAACTCAACATCACTGACTTTAAAATGTCTTTTCATTTTTTTCATAATTTCGAAGCGATCTTTGAACTATATTTAGATGATTTTTCAAGTGCCTGTATATAAACTGTACAATTAATTATGCAATAATGGGTTCGCCGTCATAGTGTCAAAAATGGGCGTAATTTTTCTGTTGCAACGTCGATGAATAACAATTAAATGTAATGAATTAATTTGGTCAATGTAATTGTAAAAAATCTAATATGTGGCTTAAAAGGGCAATGAACTTAGCGAAGGCGATCCGAACCGAGAATTATACACATTCAATATCAAATGACAAAGTCGATAAAATTACTGTTATCAAATAATAACAATATTTCGGTAAATAAATCTTACAACAATTTTCAAAATAGTATAATTTGTATATAAAGGTTATTGACACGAAAACCACCGTCTAATACCATGACACATGGAATCCATTATTTGGTTTCATATGGCTTTTGCAATAGCAGCTTATGTATAGTCCATTTCAAATGTACGTATTAATGTCAGGAGAGTACCTCACGAGCTGTTCCTGATAAAAAGTGTTCCCCGCAAATCCCAGCTAGCTTGAAGATTTTGAGGAAATTCAATTCAGCTTGGAGAATATAGCAGTTTGAGGAACACCTTTTTGGATAATATTTTTATTTTGAGGATCGGCTAAGCTTGCATTGAAAAAAATAACACCTTTTGGCAAAATGTTAATGTTCAAAGAGGAGTATTTCGTTATTGTTAGTCTTGGTAAAGTTGTTTTAAAGTGATGTACATGTGGCGTGGGATTCCCTTCATGTCAGGACTCCTACGGGCCTGGCGTCATTGGAAGCTTTTCTTGTCCTTTTACCATGATCCAATGCCTGTCTCCAAATGTATAACTTATCACGCTCTTATCAGAAAACGCGAAACCGCTACCTGAACGCTCGTTGCGTATTGAAATACACGTTTGAGTTGTGCTTAGGGTATACATTGTCAAACACATTTTGTAAGGGAAAAACGTCAGAAAAAAACTGTCAATTGGGCCAGGCCTCCTTGTAAACACATTCGTCAATCATGACGTGATGTGAAACTCATGAACGACTAGAATGATGAAGTCATGTTTTATGACTGCGTACTAGCGACTTGTACACTAAAATTGTGTTTGTTGTAGGTCTCCTTATAGAGGCGGATCCCTTTTATTTCACGCAGCTACTGGGCAAGAGTCGACGTAGCTGGGCTATCAATGCATGCCTTAGTGCTTCGAGAGATATTGGTTGGGTAAGTATCTTAAATGTTAACTATGTGGTTTCATTACTTTAATATCAAGTTATGTTTTGTCTATCTCATTTTTGTTTGCGCAGGAATGTTTTCATTGTATTATTTATAACAAACCTAGCTTGCTTTTCGGATAAAAGATAAAGTTATATAAAATCAATGAAATAAACTAGAAAAAAATCCTAACGTTTAATATTATTAAACCATACGGTGAGCACAATAGCATGTTTATTTTACTATTCCATTTAATTTGTCACCTGGCTGTTTTCCGTGTATTTCAAAATGTGAAAAAAATCCAAAATCGATAGTTTGACTACATTTTCCTCTGGTTTCTGGACAACAGTGGAATAATTTGCTTGAACAAATATATGAATTGTTTCTTTACTTGTATAGTGATTCATCCTATTATTGTTTTCAGTTAAGCCTAAGCGAAGATGCAGGCGGCCGAGGCACTATGCTGTTGGACGACCAAACTCCAGATGACCTTAATATTGCTCGCCCCGAATGGAATCCTATTGTGCAATCCAACTTTCCCGTTATCCGTCAAATCCCGTGTTTTCCTTTAGAATCACTGCTTCTAGCCTTGAACAGAACAGTGGTCGATTATTTTAGCTTAGACGTAGAAGGAATGGAAATGAGTGTATTGAATAGTATACCGCATTATGATATACATATTAGAACAATGACTGTAGAGTATGATCATGCTACTGATACAGAACAAGAGGCACATAATATGAGAAGGACAATTGAGGAGATGGGATATGAGTTTGTGAAGACTATTGATGTGAAAGAGCCGAAAAGGGCGTATTGGGCGAATGATTTTGTTTTTGTTAAAAGATGATGTAAATTGAAAAGAAATAGCTATTAAACCTTTTTAATTTTGTTTTTAATTGTTTTTGTTTTTACTATGCAATATACGTTAATGTATGTATATATCATTGCACACATGTATGACTCTATCAAATATGTTTAGATTTGCATACACTGCATAACGTTTTTTTATGGTTAATACAGGTGCTAAATATTTTTGCATAAGCCATTATTGTTTTATAATTTAAATCATTTTGAATAGTTCATACAAAAACATACATAAATGAATGATTTATACTATGTGGACAAAACACCATAGAATTCTACGTTTTCAGCTGAAGTATATCTATCTATTGATTCGCCTAGCTAAAGCGAAAGTCCTACTTTTATAAATAACCATGTATGAAAATACCCTGCTACTTCAATCCAGTGCACTATGAGATAATTGCAACTAAAATAAACATATTAAACTACGTTGGTTATAATAATTGTATTATTCACCTTTTGAATAAATTAGAATCATAGTTGTGAGAAAACAACGTTGGATAGCATAATATAATTGCAACGTTATTAATTTACGTAATTATTTCTGTGTTGCAATACATCAAAAATCCTCAAATTTCGCTCAAATGTTACTTTCGGTTTAGGATATATCTGACACAGAGCCATGGGTAGACAGGTATGTTTATATTTTGAAATTACACACTGCTCCTTCATAATTTTCCTTATTACGACGGAAATTCGAAAAATAAATTAGAATCATAGTTGTGAGAAAACAACGTTGGATAGCATAATATAATTGCAACGTTATTAATTTACGTAATTATTTCTGTGTTGCAATACATCAAAAATCCTCAAATTTCGCTCAAATGTTACTTTCGGTTTAGGATATATCTGACACAGAGCCATGGGTAGACAGGTATGTTTATATTTTGAAATTACACACTGCTCCTTCATAATTTTCCTTATTACGACGGAAATTCGAAAAATGTCATTATATGTAAACATAGTATATATATATTGTTAAATGGAACCAAACATCTAAACCACCACCGGGCGGCTAAAAAGCAGCGGAAATAAGTGTAATTTCCGAACCAAAACTGATTAAAACAACGATTTTTATAGTTTACAACATTATACACATTTATTGTTTTTTAAGCGAAGCAAACCTAAACATATTTTGAACACAACATTCGATGTTGTTGAAGCGTGGTTATAGTCTAGATTTAAAGGTGATTCATCCAAAAATTTGGGACGTGATTATAATGTGGTTATAATGCGGTTGCAAAGTGGTTATAATGTGAGATGCTAAGGTCATTCACCCCGAATTCCCAGGCACAACTTACACTAGACAAGAGACAGGAGTCGTCCATATTGTACGTGGCATTCGGACGTGACGTTGAGAGGACGACCTACTTTGGACCTGTATGAAAGTATTCCGGGCGTCATTTTACGCCTGGCGTCCGTAAAACGTACTTCGTACGTCAAATTCGGACGCGACGTCGATGCAACGTATTATCCACTTCCACGACGAATAAGGACGTCCGGAAAAGTAGGGCGTCCGCTCAACGTCCATTGACGTCTTGCCGAGTGGGCTCTGACTGGTTATATCTGAGTCGACAAAAACGTTTGCCGGGACACATTATTGCTGCCGCAGCCAGCGAGTTGAATACTTTTAATTCGCAGCAAACTCGAGAGTGATCTAATCAAATAAGTATCGCTGGTTATTATCTTGAAATTACTACATTTTCTGTTAGTGTCGCTGCGATATCAAAATGTCTCACTGGTCGATGGGCGCGCGCAGCATTAAAGGGCACCACACGACACCTTTATTAATACGAAACTAATTTACTCAACTT
Organism: Hydroides elegans; assembly: GCA_001703475.1. NCBI lineage: Eukaryota > Metazoa > Annelida > Polychaeta > Sabellida > Serpulidae > Hydroides > Hydroides elegans. The sequence goes on along the minus strand of LQRL01013906.1, from coordinate 5,267 downwards.
CAAGCCGGCTTGGAACATAAAACGAATTTAAATGTTGCATTTAGTCAAATCAACTTGATATTTAGACAAACCCTGTATTTTTTGCATAACACGGAAGCTCATATCTTAAGGTGGGTTCACCCGAAATAAAAGCGCAAAATATTAAGCGCTTTTTTTGGTGAAAAGAAGGGATAATACTATGTATTTATACCGAAAGGGGCATTGACTTAAAAGCGCATAACATTTGTTTGAGCTTGTTTTTGGAGCGGGTGAACGCGGCCTTAATCTGGGGTTGCAACGTACTTTTAATTTCTATAAACAGGTAAACTCATTGAGTTATGAGCGAGCTACCGAATAATGAGCGAGCGAGCGAGCGACTAATGAGCAGACAATCAACAGAAATGGCAAACGTAAGTAGAATAATATTGTCCCAAATTCAAAACAATTATATATATTTTTCCTTTATATAAATTAAGTAAAAATTTGGCAATTTATTGTTGAAAACTATGTCTCAGTTTAAACAATGATACGGAATTTGATATCGTTAATGTGCCATAAATGGCCATAATATTAAAAACAATATTATCATGTTCTATAACAATAATGTTACAATAACAATTTTTCTGTTGTTGTAATCAATTGAATTTCGTGCTTCTTATTTTGAGAAATTATTGAAAAAAGCTCAATAACAGTTTTAATGATATGCCTATTTTGCAGCTTTTTAGTAACGTTGAAGCAGAGTTGTCCATCCAGGAACTTGATTCAGTTTGTCCCGCCGACCTAATCGACACCTTTGCGCGTTTCAAAGATCAACATGGTTTAAGCATATCACACGCAACCGATAGCTCCAGTTTGAAACTTCGCGGCTCAATAGAATGCCTTCACAATTTACACAGCTCGCTACGTGCGTGTGATGTTTATCCTAGTCATGAAGACATTGATATGTGTATCCATAGCAAAACCAAGGTAGAAAATAAAGCCATATACATATAAACATATAAACATATAAATATAAAATGTATAACAGAAGTAGATCCATCTAATCAACAATCCGTATTGTATTCATTAGCTCGTAACATGATATGAAAAAATATGAGAACATTAATGCTTTCAAGCCCCTCTCGCACAATACATGGTTTATATATATATTCAAAATAGTAGATTTTCATATTCAGAAACATAAACTATAGTGGGAGAAAATTGCTTTATTTTTTATGTTTAAGGTACCTTCAAGTGTCATTAAGTTTTTCGCTGACTGCACCTACTTCCTTGGCAACAAACAGGACAGCTGCTTAACAACCACACAAAATGGTTCCATAGCAACAATAGACAGCTCCATAGCAACCTCACAAGATGTTTCCATAGCAACCACACAAGATGGCTCCATAGCAACCGCACAAGAGGGTTCCATAGCAACCGCACAAGATGGTTTCATAGCAACCACACAATATGGTGCCATAGTGACCACACAAGATGGCTCAGCAACCAAACAAGACGCGTCAGTAGCAACCATCTCGTTTCATCCGGGACTGTTTGCCTTCTTTTTAGTAAACAACCAAAAAGAAGTTTTCGAACTGCTTCACAAAAATGACTCTAAACTTGAGATGCGAGATCAAACCTCCGATTCGGTTATAGTCGATATTACGAATGCATCAGAATGCAATATCGAAGATGAGCTAAAGCATTTGTATCAAATGAAAACATCCGGATATAAGACCGTAGATCGAGCAGTATACACGAAATGGCCACAAAGGCTTCTCTCTGAAATAGCGCATGAAATTCAACCCGAGTTGGTAATGCTGCGAAAAGCAGACGATAATGAGGATATGTGGTATTTGGCACTTGTGATATCAGAGGATTCGAGCATAGAACGCATTGAATGCGCACTGGACTCGAAATGTGAGCGGTTTTCGACTGTGGGTCGTCAAAAAGTGGTCATTCGTGAGGTGTGTGGTAATGATTTCAAAGACATTTTGAAGACATCTAAACGACGATCATATTTGGAAAGGATAACCATACGATCAGATGAGATGGGGATAACTCGTCAAACCTTTGAGATGAAGATAACCAGTCAAATAGAGAAAACCCACATAATAGGTCGAATAGATGAGCGCAATATATCCGGTGAAATAGAGGGGACCAATATAACAGGGCACAGAGATAATGCAGGTACAACCGGTCGAATAGAGGAAACACATATTACCGGTCAAACAGATGAGACCAAAAGAGCAAGCCAAATAGATGAGCCATGGATATCAAGTAAACCATATGGGGTTCTAACAAGTTCAAGTGATTATTGGATCACTGCAACTGGAAACGTTGAAAATGCATCAGTAACCGATACAGGCACCAACGATGACACTGCGGACCATCTCACACGACAATTTTCACTACATGATGATGAAAACGCTATGAGTCAAACAAGTTTAGATGTAACCTCTACAGGATTTTGCTTTGATTATGCTATGTCACATGAATCTGCTATGAATGGTCTGGAGGATAAAACATCTAAAGAAAGGGACCTTATCGCCGCTGTTGTTGAAACCATAGATATCCTCGTGGATGATCCTTTCCAAAGCAAAGTGGTTGTCCCAGACGAAATTATGGAGTCGACTACTGACGTTTCTGACAATTGTATCACAATAAAGCCAAAACCTGAAGATATGTGTGCTAAGCATGGGTTAGATACCAATGATATCCACATTGTACTTCAAGGTCATGCAAATCTAAGTTACTCTTCAGAACCCGGACATGATGCCTCGTTTGATACCCTTGAATTGGAACATACACATCCCAAACGTTCTGTGGAGTATGAAACCCCTCCAGCCAGCCCAAAGGTAACATCCGAAACAACTGATGAAGTTCCGAATGGTTACGTTGAACTAGAGACTGAAACCGCTGGCGGACCGAGGTATAAAAGAGCAATTCATCCTATTGAGCCGAGACATAAAATCACAAAATCTGAGTTTAAACCTGTGGTCCTTGTCTATGCTGCTGATTTTATCAAGGAACATGCCCTGGTGGACATTGAAAAAGAATCACCATGTGAATCAATGGGATTGACATCATCTAAGGAATCAACACTCGAAACATCGAATATGGCCACGAAATATGAAAGTGAAAATCCAGCCGATGCGTCTTACACTTCAGACTACTCTACAGAATCAGATGATACAATTCCGATGAAGGCCGATGGAACCGTTGCAAACCCAGACAGTTTTTCTGAAGCATCAGCAGTTGAACTCCCTCCATCGGGAGCTCAGTTGGGCTCTTCTTCAGCTCCCATAGAAGTTACATCACTTGCCGATCCCGGTACATCTTCCTTGGACGAAACCAAATACGGTCACCTGCCCGCTGATGAACACCCAGTCACATCCTCTAAGCCCAATCGACTAGAAGCTCTCAGTGAGAAGGTATCTGAAACGTCTGAGCTAACACACACACCAAACACACCTAGCGCCTCTATGGAAAAGGCATCTGCAAAGCCATCTCCTTCTGCACCTCTTGATGAAACCAAATACGGGTTTCTGACCCCTGATGGCGCCAGGGCCTACGTCAATGACGCAGGAAATCTGAGTGTGTTCGTTTGGGCGGCGGATATCACGTGTTTGCATGTTGATGTGGTTGTAAACACGACGGACGAGACACTGGCCAATAACGGAGGTATTTACGTTTGACGTATATTTATTTTTATAACATTTTTTAGGTAAGATCAAGTATATATATTTTGCCATTTTGTAAAGTAGTGAAACAAATGTTTAACGCAAAATGTTGAATATCTGATTCGTAAACAGTTGTGATGCAGTGTTCAATGTCTTATAAAGAAGACCCCGTAAAAACATATTCTGAAAAAGGCCGTTTGTTTAACTCACTCATACCATCTTCATTTTAAACTGTCTTTTATTTAAGATATAACTTAAAATCTTTGTAAAAAATCTCCCAAATCAAACTAGATATAAACATGATCTATGTCTCTTTCAAATGATTTAATTCCGTATAATGTTTTTGTAAGGAGTCGCTCTGGCTATTATCAAAGCAGCCGGATCCGAAGTCAAAGAGCAATGTCGATATCTAGTCAAAACCTTCGGTCGGTTGAGAGCGGCCGGTATGCATGTCACACATGCTGGCGATCTACCTGCACAAAAGGTATGCTTATAAAAAATGTGTATGACATATGTTAAAATTAATTATTGGTACAGTCGCGCGTGTTTCTAACCTGACCTGGAAAACGCTTAACGCTAAACGCTAAACCTTATACGCAAAACGCGAAATGTTAACCGATAAACGTTAAACGTTAGCCGAATCATAAGTGGTTATCATAGCCACTAGCATGCCTAGGCTACCGGAGATCCAACCAAAATGTAAAATCACAATTGCTTCAATTCGTTCTATTTAAAATAAGGTCTCACCTACAGTTCATTTTAATCAAAATCTTTCATTTTGCATAATACAATAAACTTTCTATAGACTATGTTGATCGCACATTGAAGGACCTCTAAAATAAGTTGGGGTGAAAGAGATGGGCCAGTATTGGGGGGGGGGCGCAGGATGGGGGGCATCCATTGCATAAGGACGCACGATGTTTGGACAAAGGGATAGAGTGGAGGGATAAAGAGAGGGGGGTAGAGAGGGGGAGTAGAGAAAGAGAGAGAGAGAGAGAGGGGGAGGGGCGGAGAAGGTAGAAGAAAATGGGGGAACTTACCCAATAGAGAAGGCGACTCTGAAGAGAACCGCCATCGGACCTCATACGGGTCGGATAGCCACAATGTGAGTCGCCTCCAAGATGTGCTTATACGAACCACTGTGGTGATATATACGAATACACAATGTGTAACACAGCGGTTGTAGGCACATTGAAGACAGTAGTTCTTAGGGCTTTTATAGATGGATTTCAGCCTGCGGAGGGAATCGACGGCAACCGTTTGTTGATTGTTTCAACAATCAACAATCGAGACCTGGTGACCTATTACTTGGCAACCACTATGGAAGGGGGTAACCAAGGGTTCAATGGGTGAAATTTTCCTTTTATGACGTCATAATGAAGAAAATATTACTAGGGTGATAACGGTTTTACATGATCTGAATCATTCAAAACACAGCAGGGAATTGCAAAGAAAATCATGAAAAATGGTGAAATTTTGAAGAAAATCACCTAATAAACAACATCTTATGTCATATAAACAAATACATTATAAAGATATTTTATAAACGTTTTTATATTTTGATTTTACGGTGAGAGGCTTATAAAGGACATATCATGCACACATCAAAGCAACATCATCCGAACG
>LQRL01013866.1:6132-16451 GCA_001703475.1 Hydroides elegans | reverse complement strand
TAAGTTTTTTGTTCCACAAAATATTCTTTTTTACCGCCTGTAAAAACGACACGAAAATAATATATGATTTTTTTTCGTAAACGAAAAGAAATCAGATAATTATTCAACAAACTATTCTGACAATTGTTAATACAATGCTTTCTTAAAAAGAATTTCCATCAGAAAATATTATTCATATAAAAAGAACGATGTTTCCCTTCTTGATAGTACGACGCAATACATGTACATTGCCCCTATACATATTTCTTGCTGTATCACAATCCTCCTAAATGCCCATCTCAATGCTACATCTGTCTGTACATAGCGTCGCCGACTTAAAAGACAAGGTCTCATCCAAAGGCTTGGGGCAAATTGTAGTTTACTTAGCATTCTGGCGACATACGCAGCAAATTAGCCGGCAGACGTTTTTGATCGGATGCTGTAATATGAAATTACAAAGTCCCTCTGTTTTCGCATAAATGATATCGCAGCCAATTTTACTGTTAATTTGGGAAACATTTGCCTACCTGCTTTATTATTCTGGTTGGTGAAATAATTTCCTTATCGATGTCCTACATATGTACCATATAATCTTTTTTTTACATGATACTAATAACATTGCTTAAAAATGGTTTGTTCAAGCACCGTTGAACCTTAGACATAATGCCATCCATGTATAATTTCCTACTAAGATAAATTAATGATTTTCAGCATCACTTGCTTGTCTTGATTACATCCAAAATTCAATCAAATATTTCTTTATTTAATAATGTATATGTACGAAGTTGATATTTATTTTTCGTCCTGGACATTAGATAGAGGAGGTAGCAATAAATTCTGTTTTATTAAACCACTTCTGTGACGTCATTCCATTGTTCTAAGCGTGAATTAATTTTCACGAAATCACTCTGGTCATGGTTCATGAGTTCAACTATCAGCAGTCTGAGACAGAATATATCAATAGAGTATGACCCATTTTTAGGAATGGACGATCTCTTAAGGGGAATCGCGGTGAAATTGGAAAACATTCAAATAAAGATTCTATATGTTGAAATATCAGTACATTCTTTTCTTTGAATTATGCGTATATGGAATCCATGGTACTTCAAATGGGATAAAGATGAATAGCTTCATGTTTTAAAATTTGTTGAAATGTGTGTACAAAAGGTTTGTCTGCATTTTAAAGGAACTAGTGAAAACACTATTTAGCGAACAGGTTATTTGTCTATTCCAAAATAATAATATATGTTCTAATTGGGAAATTGATATGTCGAGAAAGAATACAGTGATCCTCTTATAATTGATTTAGATTTATCTGAATAGATTTAAAACACTAAATTCTTTAAAACCTATTCCATAGACCAGTGAATGTCCTTAACTCGATGAAATAAATTTAAATATCAAGGCCCTATCATGTGCACAGCGTGGAACGATAATGCATTATTTTCGTATCAACAAAAACAGACGGGACCATAAAACACCCCTCTAAAACCAGTCACCCTCATGAAGTAGACTCTTCGGGCAATAGGAAATTTTCTTTGCTATAGACTTCAATAATAGATTCTATTTTCACTTCCCAAGAATCAATCAAGTGACCTAGATTTGTTTGTTTACAAATACGGACAAAACAGACGGGACCATAAAACACCCCTCTAAAACCAATCACCCCCATGAAGTAGACTCTTCGGGCAATATGAAATATTCTTTGCTATAGACTTCAATAATAGATTCCATTGCCACTTCCCAAGAATCAATTAAGTGACCTAGATTTGTTTGTATACAAATACGGATGTGTAAATGAGGGAATTAAAGGAGTCTTACAAACCTAACGACCTGAGCTCAACCGCTGCAGATTTAATGAATATGTTCGTTTGGTGCATAGGCCCCTAGATATATCGAGGACAACCTTGGTTTAAAGAATGTCCGTATAAATACAGACCCATATAGGTAACGATAAATTATACTCAACAATGGATTAGTGAGAACAGGGTTAACACATTACTTATGAACGGGGAAATATTACAGTTTTTATGAAACCAAAAATATATTTTTAGATAATTTTATTCATACTTTTCCCTAATTTTTTGGCGGTCAATTAATCAATAACTAGACTATATATACAACTGATATATTCTATTAAAAAAATAGATGATAAATATGAGAATTAGTAAATATATCAATTGGATAAATTTAATGATAAAACGTACAAACACGATCCAACTCAAAAGAGAGTCCGAAAATGTCATGACATCTTCTATTTTATTTTAATGTTTTTAATTTCAAACCTTACTTATTTTAAAGGAATCCTCATTATGCTTGAATTGCATTTGAAAATATGTCTGACCCCTTTATTAATCCCCCGCCCGCCGCGTAGCGCGGTATTGGGGGACTATTTGATCCGGGTCCGTCCGTCTGTCTGTCCGTCTGTAGGTCTTTCCGTCAACTTTTTTTCTAGGCCGCGACCGAACTCCAAAACTACTGGGCAGAATCGAATGAAACTTTCTACAATGAAAGAATATATATTGAAGTTGTGCATATGGGTATTGGTTTTGTCGTGCGAATAAAACTGGGGTCGTACGACTTGCGGAATGAAACACAACACAATGAAACCAGTACCCAGGTACTTAACTAAGATGATTAACTCTCTACAAGCTATGAAAAGGCCTTCGAATGAAATAGTCGGGTATGTTTCGTTATAAGCCAGGGAACTCGGTCGTGCGACTTAAGATGCCGTTGCACGGATTGCGACGGCGGGGTACTTGGTCAGTTTCACTGACCCTACTTGTTATAGTTTATAAAAGCGTCCATAAAAATAGGGTGACATTCGACCTGTTGATGACCGAATAGGTATGATTTTGCCTAGCTTTTAGGCTAGAATAGATATGAATCGAAAGGAGGGGGGTGTCTGTCTGCATTAAATGTATAAGATATTAATGGAATTTATGAAGTTGAATTTCTATTCCGATCATTTGAATATATTTTTTTTTCAAAATATTTCATTGGTATATTTATATATATCTTTTTAACATTTGATTTTTTTGAGAGACAGGGTAATTAATTGAGAAGCTGTCCCATAGATTGCCTGATTAGTCATTTAATATCCAGGGAATTATTGTATCCTGAATATCACATTTGTTCAGTGTTATATTTAAAGAAACACATAAGTATAGTTAAAACATTATGATATTAATATTCGTCTACGGCCGTGCTGCAAGTTATGTGCATACGGAATTTACATTGTATTCATGTGAGTCAAGTGTGCACCCCCTCAGCCCAGACACACTATTACAGAATTCCAATAGATTCTACTTGTTTAAATGTAAACAAGCTCTCTTTTTAAGGGAAACGTTGATTGTATTGGTGAAATCATCAATACTTGAAGGTGCGACTCACTCTACTGGCTTGAATAAACCCCGTTCTTCACAAACAATAGAATTCAGTTTAACTTCGAATGCACACAATTATTTGGGAATGAAAATGGGAAAAAATATCACAAAATACGTTTTTATTTGATATCTTTTTCATTTCTTGGCCCAGCAGTTTTAAATTTTGTAAATTAATCCCATCTTTGGATAAAAATTTGCAGTGCAAAAATAAATTGCATTGCATAATCCGTTAAGGAGATATAAGGCCACCAACTGGTCGTTAGGTTTGTAAAACACCTTTAGTTTAAGTCGAAGAAACCATTCGGGCATAAGCGTTTCGTGAAATTAAACCACTCTTGGGTGCTTCGCACCCTCGCGTGGTTTAATTTTCACGAAACTCTTAGCCCTCATGGTTTCTTCTATACTTAATTGCATGATCAAGGGTGTCTGAATGGTATATGAGATGAAATCGCAGTTAAATTGAAGTCTTACAATATCAAATATAACAGTTATATTTTAATATGTCATTATATCTGTCTTTTTTATTGGAACCTAATGTCATCCTGACACTTAAGGTTCAAAGAAGCATTTTAGATTTCACAACAAAGTGTGCAAAGATGTATCAACTACGTACTCCTCTATTTGTATTTGCCATTAGAAAAATCATAGCCATGAGCTAGTGGTTTTCAACTAACACAATCATTTATCAAAAAGTAAATTTATGATCGTTTATATTTGTCGAGGAATTAGAAGACAATCGAGTTTCTTCTCATTCTGCCTCCCCGAATAAATTTTAGTTAAATTAATTACATGTATGCGGTTTGTACCGTTGTAAAGCGAATGATGACATCGTTTTTCGACAAACAAAAATAAATAATATTCACTTATCCCAGCCATACGAAGCTCTGTTTGTCAAATCTAATTATTTACAAATGTTATTCACAAATGAATGTTTGAAATAACAAGGAGATTCTAAAATGATAGAAATTCATATTTGTGGGGTTGCGCTGCATAACTGCATGGTTCATGGATGACATTTTCACACCGTTCAATATGTACTAAACCAGAACAAATATAAAGTTAAGGTTACATCGGATTAGTTTGGACACTCCAATTATTTGGAGACGCAATTATTGTATTGTATTTGAAGTTGAGTTTCCTTTAGTGGGGGAGGGGGGGGGGTTGGGTTATGGCTTAGGACAGACCCTGTTGGTGTACAAAAAGACAAACTGATTCAAGCCCAACGAATCATTTTTACTTATTGATTTGTAATGGGAACCCACTTTCGTTTTTCTTGACGACCCATATCATTTCTAAAATAGTATACAAGTAATCACTGTGTAATCAAAAAATCATTCACGCATTACGTTGTGTTTAGTAAATCGTAATCGTTCTTTATTATTGCTTTATTTTATTTTCTTATAATTTACTTTGTAAGATTTAGAAGAAAAAAATAAGTTTTATTGTAGTTCGTATTTTAATAGAAAACTCATTAGTGTGTTACGTGATGTGTGAAAGTGTGGTTGTAATAATCAATGGTTGCTGATTAAAAGGTTTCCTCTGGTAAGTAACCATCAAAATTTTTTAGCTTAATTTTATCAGGACAACTCACCCAAAACCGAAATCACCCAAATCAAAATTAGTCAACTCACCCAAATTCTTGGATAACTCACCCAAATAATTTTTTTCCATGATTTGACAAAATAGTTCGTGGTTTATTCTTTGTATATAAATATATAACTACACGAATATCAAAATAAATATCTTGACATCTGAGATTACATGAGGATCAAAGTGTCTATTTTCAAAGGGACTTTTGCGCTCAGTGAGCGTCATAGATTAATAGAAACTTCTAATTCATAATTTGCAGTGCAATAACTTAAGAAATATAATCATGATAAATCGAAATGATTATGTTAGCAAGAACAAAAGCTCCTACAAGTAATTTAATATGTTTTAAAACTTGGGTAAATTGTCTTAAAACTTGGATGAGTTGACCAAAAAAGGTGGGTGAGTTGACCAAATAATTTGGGTAAGTTGGTCACAAGTTGGGTGAGTTGGTTTTTGGGTGTGTTGGATTTTAGGTGAGTTGTTCGACATCCAAAATACATGTGTATTTGTCAACTGTGCGTATATTCAGAATCAAATGAATTCCAATGAAGCTCCGATGAAACATCATTTACATCGTGTTTATTGCAATATGTCATAATCATAATTCCCTAAACGTTACAGTGACAACTGCCTATATAAAAGCACTTTACATATTATTAAGTTATAGTATCATAGTGAACACATTCAAGTTTTATAATGCCCTCTTTCAAGTACCTAAACACTGGCGTGATAATCAACGAATTAACTTAGAAGAATTGCTTTATTTCAACTGATAACCAAAAGTCCTTAGTTCCTTATCTTTTTAGATATAAAAGAACAGTTCTTATGATAAAAAGTACTTTTAAAAATCACAGAAATAACGAATTTCTTAAATAACGATTTACAAATTTATGTTTATTTATAAACTTGATTCCCTATTTGAAATGTAAAAGCATTTTAGTTCATATGACCATTGTGAATTCTGAAATAGTTGCTTATTCTCTAAGTAAAATGTAAGTTTATATATAAGCGAGCAATAATACTATTTTGAAACGACAATTTATAAATTTATTGCTTTGTCTTTTGAACATGCATTGAGATTTTAGAAAATACTTCAGCAGATAAGCATTAAAATATAAGAATATACCCATGATTTAAATATATATCATAATAGTAACAACCATAGAACTGTAATAGTTGTAAAATCACGAGGCAATACAGTTGAATAATAATAAGAACATAATAACATTAAGGAATGAACATGAAGCCATATTTGCAGTCTTGTATATCACCCGCATATCACTATCACTCTGCACCGCCCACACTCTCACAGGTATTCCTTCCCGAGCGGGTGAAACAGCAAAAGCGAAACGGCAATGATTGCCACGAGAAACAGCCAGAAAAACAAGCGGTCCACGACCTCCGCCAGTTTTTGCCATTCCTTGCCGTAGTCTTGCGCCGCGGAATTGCCTTCCGACGCCATATGCTGTTCATCACTTATATACTCATACAGCGCGGGACACGTATTACTATATGGTTTCTGCACTCGCCTGTATATATTCGCATTGCTCTTAATATACACGAACCCATCCTCACCATTAGCATGCCCGTTCTCCAGCGGGCCACCACCCCCGCCCCCGTTCATGGCGATAATAGGCACTTGTTCGCAGTCACGTGACTCCGTCACCGGTAGTGACGTCATGGAATTCCCATAATGCCCGGGCGCACGTGTCTTTTTGGTCACGTGGTTGGCCAGGCGCTCGGCCGACACGAGACTGCGAAGCGTCGCTTTGCGCTCGACGTATTCGCATTTGCAAAATAAACGCGCTAAATATTGCAGCACTAAGACCCGCATCCAGCCTGGCACTGGTCTGTCCGATATGGAATGCAGGTTTAGGACTAACACTGTCAATACCATGGAGAGCGTTGTTATTGCCATGGTGCAAGTCAGGTAAATGCCTGAAAATACAAATACATATAAGCAATGGGGATGGAGATGCCATGAGTCAAGGATGATGATTGGATAAACATGTACTTTACTAGTATAAACATTAGTTGCATATCTACCCTTATGCCTTAAGAATCGTTAAAAGTATGTTTATATCCAAAATATCTAGCTTGATCGACATTGTCTTTATATAGTTATAAACAAAACGATATCCATATACAAATAACTGCCAGAAACAACGTAAACTACCGCATTGCTCGAAATCCTACCAGCGCTTGTATATTAATCAAAGGGTTCATATAGAGGTTAGTCCTTTGGCTTCTCTAAAAGTTTTTTTTTAGATATTCATACCGATGCACATTTATTTTGAGGATTTTAATACATATCAAAGAAAAATCTATTTTGAAGATATGTTTTGATCACACAAAGTGCCTTACAGATAGCAATAGCTATTTTTGTATTACATAAAAAAGTGTTTTTTTTTTTAAATAACTATTGAAATCATAGTCGTTTCATACTCACCTAGCAGTGGGATGTGGTCTGATGTTTTGGGAATACTATCGGTGACATTGAGCAGAAATATTCGAAACGACAGCAACACCACCACCCCAATCTGCACCTTCTGACTGGGCGGGCAGTAGAATATAGACAGCAGTAGAATCGACGTCACCATGCTGGGCAAGATGACGTTCATGACGTAGAACGTATATCGACGTCGCATATTGAGCGTGAAGGACACAAACGAGTAGGCTTCATTGGGACAACACTCGTATGAGAACTCATGCCTGGCGCTCGTCGATTCCATGATTTCCCATTCGCCGTTTTTCTCATAGGAGTCTAGGTTGACGAGACTCGAGGAATTGGTGAGATTCATTTTACTCGTGTGGTACGACCAGGCACCAAACTGCAGCGAGCAACTCTGGTCGTCAAATGGAAAGTATGTGATGTCTATTTGGCACATGGTTTTGAAGATTCCGCCCGGCTCCCAGTGGACCAAGCCGTGTGATTTGATTAAGGCGCGGAACTCTGTGTAGTCGCCGTATATCTCCTCAGCTCTGGGAAACAAAACAGAAAGAAAAGGTTAATACAATTTAAAAGAGCAACATAAGAAATAGTGTGATAGTGTGGTAAATAGGTTTTTGAAATGCAAAAAGAAATATATCTTAAATAATTCGCCAAAAACCTAAATGCTTAATTAAAACTGTTAAGTCAAAACTTTATTTCAACTGATGCTCGAATGAAGACCTTAAGTGTTAGAGGAGGTAACAGTAAAAACAAAATAATAATCGTAGTGCATTATGTGTTATTGTAATGTCCTCAACTATTGTATGACTAGTTAATTGAAGCCAATCAGCAAATAAAAATAATGAAAAGCCATTAAAAAATAAAACACAATATTCTTGAAATAAACAGTAGTTGTTTATGGATGGGTCCATATGCCAACCAGAAGCAACTTGATCCTCCCGATACGGGTGGTTTTGTACATTTAAAATACCGAGACTGGATGATGTGGAATGAACGGCTAATATTTGAAAGCCATAAAATTGGAGGTGTCAAAGGCATATTTGTGGCTTACGCAAGTAGATGGACCGCAGTGACCAATCGCAAATAATAACATACACATTTTTATTCTAAAATAATACGTATAGGGGTGTTCACGCAAAAAAAAATATCCTAAATTTTTGCGTGAACAGAGGGGATAAATTGCTATGTTTTTATACAAATATGGCTTTCAAAAATATCGGGTTTCGTGCTTTTTTCCGAGCTTTTTTCGTTTGCGTGAACACGGCCTATGAAATAATTTGTATGGATATTACCAATATAAATTAAGTAATTACTAACTAGTTGTTTTCCTCAGCAGGGGAACAAAAATGTACATTTAGTTACATTCAGCAATGTATAGGCCAATTGTATGACTTTTACAACAATGATAGCAAGTCTAGTCCAATAGCATTCCATTTTCCCATACACCGGTCGACCCCTTTATGTTGTGATAAATGACAGCGACTTATGATCCCGAACCGATGGCGATGAATGGGACACGTGGGAACGGGACGAGCGACGCGATTTATTGAAATGCTTTGCCGAGCATATTTGAATTGACAATAATGAAAGTGCTCCGTATATCAGACGGGCAGTTTTGAGCTTGAAGTCATCATGATTGTGTTTTGTTGCCATATATTTGAGAAGAAATTATTGCAGATAATCAGGTATATGGCGGGTAACAGCTTCACAACGCTCGTTGGTATATCATTTTTATATAAATCATTTGTGCGGTAGATTGCAGATTATTAAAAATACGCTCCTATGTGAGCAATAATATTGGGAGACTTTAAGCAATCATTTATAGAAAAAAACTACAGTTTACAGAAATCGGTTGGCATATAAATATATGATTTTATCATAACTCTTAATCATAAAATGAGTTTCTCTATTCTACGAAAATGAATTGAAGCAAAATTATCTCCAAAAGTTATGTATCTAAATATTTCTCTTGGGTCATCATTGGAAATGGATACTCTTTCCAATGAACCATCCAAGGCTATCAGAATGATGTTTTTTGTTAACATTTGCTGCTTTCTTTTGCAAAAGTAAACAAATACATCCATATCACATTCTAGTTCAACGACTTCAAAATGCCATAACAACCGAAAAACATCATTGGTGAAATAATTTATAACTATTTGCGGGTCAAAGAAGCCAATAATTTGGAGCTTATTTTACGGAGAATTTATTATCACATAGATTCCACAGGCGTTATGTGTGATATTGGCAAGAGGAATTGAAAGGGAGGCTAATAACCATAAATATCGAATGTCGCCCAAAATCATGTTTATTTGCTCGCTTCGAATAATCCATGACCACTTCGACATGGCTCTAGAGCAAAGCTAATATTCTTGGACCCATCTCATAATCTCTCGCGCGGAATTAATTTACATTGGGATGGTCAGTCACGAAAATCAATTAATAACTGAGGCACAGACAGCGTTGTCGCTCATTAAATCAGCGCAGAACTCGTGAAGTCACGTCCTTATTCCGGGATTTTGTGAATATTTCCTGGCTATTGGTCAACAAGTGAGATTATGGTCATTGCTGAACACACACATCATACCTCTGACTATGCAGAGGTATGGGCACGAGTCATGCCTAAAGCAAATGCAATGATGTTACGTTTGCGATAAGTATATTTTAATACCCCGCAAAAGGGCATGGAGGAGTATTTGACGTCATATTCACTGCCCAATTAAACGTGTTACAATTATTGTAATATGGGGAAACAAAAACGAAACCATGAGATGTTTTGCATTTAAAACCCATCACTTTGATCCGTTTAAGGCTAGGCATTTTGTGTGGTGGTTTTCCAGAAGGCTTTATTTCAATATAGTTTATAAATATAGTTATACCCTACAATCGTCGCATGTGGGCGCTATGATTAA